>ML404372.1:16372-28183 GCA_005239525.1 Nicotiana knightiana | reverse complement strand
TGAACTACGCAATGGTCTGATTCACGCGGCGCTGTGATACGTAGGCAATCCACATAGGATTCGATCATAGCCATAAGAAAAGAAACCAAAAGTAAATAGCAGACGCGATAACCGAGGAAAGGAAAAATAATAACTGAGAGAAAAACAAACCAAGAGATAAGGCCGGGATGAAGTACACGGCTGTGGCGAAGACATATAGAAAAACATCAGGTGCACTGCATATCCCGTACGAGAAATTTGTCTATGTTTTAAAAACTAACGTTTGTTGGTTCAATCTTAAAGGTATTTTAGGTGGTTGGTTTTGCGGTAACCTGGCTTCCCATACTTACTTCACAAGATCGAAGGGAATCATAGAAATGACTTCTGAAAGTCACCTGCCGATCGTCAACTCCACCGTGGAAGACCTAACCCCGCCGTTCTAACATAGGAGTCCGCAACAACGAAAAAAAATAGGGCTCTGCGTTGCCGCATGATAGAAATGTGGGACGCATGGTCCAATGGTAGAGAACCACCTAGTACTATCCCGGGATTCCCAGAGATAANCATGTCGGCTCATTTTGCCGGAAGGCCTTCTGAGGTTCGCCCCCAGGCTTTGTTTTCTGGTACATCTTCCAACATTTTTACCGCACCACCCATCTCCTCCACATCCCCACCAACTATCTCCAGACCAAGTTTTGAGCCACCGACATTCACATTCCAAACACCATTTGTCCATCAGGATACTGCTCATGCTGCTCCCAATGCATATCTCCAACAAATCTCAGCCCGAGTTCACTTTGGGACAGGATAAGAAAAGCTTCGAAAGCGAAGAAATAACCCGGAAAATGAGGAGTATTGAACAGAGCCTCAAAAATATGCAAGGGCTAAGCGGGCATAAAAGTGTCTCCTATGCAGATTTGTGCATGTTCCCGCACGTCCATCTACCTCTCGGGTTCAAGACCCCCAAATTCGAAAGATATGACGGGCATGGAGACCCCATAGCCCACCTGAAAAGATACTGCAACCAACTCAGGGGAGCAGGCGGGAAGGAAGAACTTCTCATGGCGTATTTTGGGGAGAGTTTAACGGGAATTGCATCAGAATGGTATATGGACCAGGATATATCCCGTTGGCATATATGGGATGACTTAGCCCGGGATTTTGTCCGACAATTCCAATACAATGTGGACATCGCTCCCGATAGAAACTCATTGTCCAATCTCAAAAAGAAACCCTCAGAGAGTTTCAGGGAGTACGCCATCAAATGGCGTGAGCAAGCATCCAGAGTCAAGCCTCCGATGGATGAGGTTGAAATGGTGAGCGTTTTTCTACAAGCGCAAGAAGCTGACTTCTTCCAGAATATGATGTCCGCCATGGGCAAGCCATTCGCAGAAGCCATCAAAATTGGCGAAATGGTGGAGAACGGGTTAAAAACTGGTCGTATCCTAAGCCAATCTGCCATAAGAGCAACCTCTCAGGCTATCCAAAGCGGGTCTGGGGTTGCGGCCAACAGGAAAAAGAAAGAAGAAGGGGCCATGATGGTTTCCGATGTCAGGAAACCTCGACAGTGCCCACGCCTATTTCCTAAAGCTTCCCAACATTATTACCCTCACCAAGATACAGCTTTTGCTTCGCCCCCTTTTCCTTATGCAGTAATGAATGCTCAACCACATCCCAAGCCGCCACAACAATACAATCAGAATAGAACTCCACCCCCGAGAAATAACCATCGTCCCCCACCTCCATATAATCAACGCCCACCTCAAAACAACTACCTATACAATGCCTACCCCAGAGAGCCACCAAGGAGATTTAAGTTCACTCACATCGGAGAACCGTATTCCAGTCTCTTCCCAAAGTTGGTACAGATGGGGCTCCTACAACCTGCACCTCCAAACGGGCAGAACCCCCAATCACCCTCATTTAGGCGGGGTACCAGTTGTGCTTATCATTCCGGAGCAGAAGGGCACGACACAGAGGACTGTTGGAATCTCAAAAGAGCCGTGGAAAATCTTATAGAACAAAAGAAAGTGGTTCTAAGGGACGAAGAAGCTCCCAATGTAACAAACAATCCACTGCCCGCCCACAATTATGGGCCCGTCATTGGCATGATTTGCGAGGACCGGGATTTCGATCCGGCTCTAAAATCCATCATCGCCATAGCAAATGTAGAAAGAAAACCCAAGACAGCACCCAATGCAGCCAAAGAGATGAGAAAGAGCCACCCAGTCCCCCAGGTCATGGAACAGACTGAGACTGGGATAAACAAGGGACCCTCGAAAGATGTTTTCCTTTACATCCCCAAAGCACACCGGGAAGAGCAGAATGTTTTGATCCCTCCCAGAAGGTTGCAATTCAACAGGGCAATAATGAATGACTCAAAACTATATATCCCAAAGCAGACTTATCCGGCGCGAGGGTCAATAATTACCCAGGTTGAATGAGCCCATGGTTATTAGCCGCGCGTTGCAAACCCCCACAAAGAATACTACTTCCATCCCATGGAATTACCACGGGATAGTGGTGACATACAAAGGGAAAGAGATTACCGGGGAAGCAGGCGATGTAAACTCTTCAGAGAAATACCTCGATCCGGAAAAGCTAAACGAAAGCAAGATAAAACATTTTCCCCCCAAAAGGCCAGTCAGTGCTGGAGTGGCAGAGGAATTCTTCAAGAACATGCGAACCTCTGAATACGCCATTATGGAAAAGCTCAGGAAATCCACCGCCCAAGTTTCTCTTCTGTCCTTATTGATGAATTCGAGCGAGCATCAGAAAATCCTGATCAAAACCCTCAACGAAGCATATGTTCCGGCCAACACCACGATCGANGATTTCGTTCAGCAAGAATGATTTACCCCCGGAGGGGGCCACCCACAACAAAGCTCTCCACCTAACTGTTAAATATGAGGGTTACTACGTGAAGAGAGTTATGATGGATGGTGGGTCTGGGGTTGAGATTTACCCTCTATCAACCTTACAAAGAATGGAGATCGAGACTGAAAGAATCAGGCCCAACAATGTGTGCGTCCGTGCATTTGATGGTGTCAAAAGGGACACGATCGGGGATATTGATCTAATTTTGACAATCGGCCATGTAGACTTCGAAGTAACATTCCAGGTCATGGATATGGATTCTTCCTACAATTATCTCCTGGGAAGACCGTGGATTCATGCGGCAGGGGCAGTGCCGTCCACTCTCCACCAAGTGGTTAAGTTCGAATTATGAGGACCAGGAAATCGTGGTCCATGGGGTAGACGACCAATCCATCTACAGGGACCCGTTAGCCCCATGCCTGGAAGTAAGAGAGGGCAATGAGCACATAGTCTACCAGGCTTTCGAGATTGTGGTTGCAGACCAACATGAGGAAGGGACTCCATGCCCTCAACCCTTCCTATCAAACGCATCAATTATGGTCGCCGACGACGTGATCAAACATGGTACACGCCCGGAAAAGGGCTTGGGGTGTCCTTGCAAGGCATCAAAGAACCCGTCACCTTGCGTGTCAATAAAAAGTTCTTCGGCATAGGGTTTCAAGCTACCCCAGACGATAAACGACGGGCTGACCAACGCAAGAAAAATGGTTGGGTATTGCCCCAGCCAATCCCACATATCACTACATCATTTACCAAGCCAAAATATGTGGAAGAAGAAGAAGAGGTTTTCACGGCCGAGGAAATAGAAGAAATATGCGGAGCAATGAAGCAAATGTTGTATGAGGCCCATATGGTCCAACCAGGAGAAGGCTCCAGCACGGCCGAAGTACAGTATATGGGACCTGATGCCAAGTTGCAAAACTGGGAGGCTACTCCATTCCCCGTTCGGCGGGAGTCTCGGTAGTTCAGCTTTTGCCATCTTTTCTGCACTATGAGTTATTTCAGGGTGTAACTCAAGTTTAAGTTCTTGCCTTTAAATTTTCGATGTAAACCCTCCTATGTTCAAAATTCAATGAAATGAAATCAAGATTTCATCGTCTACTATTTCTCTCTGATTTTTGTCTACTTTTCTTATTCAGTCCTAATAATGCGTTTTTAAAAAACATGACATGCTTGCGGACTCCCTGCTCTGATCCTAATACGTCGTCTAGCCTCGAAATAATGAATCAAGAACTTGAATACGACGAAGAAGAGGCTTTCAGGGAAATAAATCGAGAATTAGAAATATTCGAGAATAAGCCTAAGCCGAATTTAAACGAAACAGAACCTGTTAACTTGGGCAGTGGAGAAGAGATTCGAGAAACCATGATAAGAGTCCATGCGGATGAAAATACTAAAGACTTCTTGATTCAACTCCTATTAGAATTCAAGGACGTATTTGCTTGGTCCTACGAAGACATGCCCGGATTAAGTATGGACTTGGTGGTGCACAAATTGCCCACCTACCCCGATCATCCACCANACTAAAGACGCCTTGATTCAACTCCTATTAGAATTCAAGGACGTATTTGCTTGGTCCTACGAAGACATGCCCGGATTAAGTATGGACTTGGTGGTGCACAAATTGCCCACCTATCCCGATCATCCACCAATCCAACAAAAGCAGAGAAATTTCAAAACATGTATGAGTGACAAGATCAAAGAAGAGGTCGCCAAACAACTAAAGGCTGGAGTAATCCAAGTGGTCCAATACACCACCTGGCTAGCCAATGTGGTTCCGGNCCCACCTACCCCGATCATCCGCCAATCCAACAAAAGCAGAGAAAGTTCAAAACAGACATGAGTGACAAAATCAAAGAAGAGGTCGCTAAACAACTAAAGGCTGGAGTAATCCGAGTGGTCCAATACACCACCTGGCTAGCCAATGTGGTCCCGGTGCCTAAAAATGACGGAAAGGTCCGAGTATGTGTCGAATACCGAGGTCTGAATAAAGCCAGCCCCAAAGATAAGTTTTCGCTGCCAAATATACACATCTTAGTGGACAATTGTGCCAAACATGAGGTGCAGTATTTTGTCGATTGCTATGCCGGATATCACCAGGTGTTGATGGATGAAGAAGATGCAGAAAAGACAGCCTTCACTACACCCTGGGGAACATACTGTTTCCGAGTCATGCCGTTTGGTTTAAAGAACGCTGGGGCTACTTATATGAGGGCCATGACTGCCATATTCCACGACATGATGCATCAGGAGATTGAAGTATACGTGGATGACGTGATCGTTAAGTCCAGGACCCAAAATGACCATGTGCAACACTTGAGAAAATTCTTCGAACGCCTGCGCAGATATAATCTAAAGTTGAACCCAGCCAAATGCGCTTTCGGAGTTCCTTCCGGAAAATTACTGGGATTTATAGTCAGTCGACGGGGCATCGAGCTGGATCCGACAAAGATAAAATCCATCCAGGACCTCCCACTCCCGAGAACCAAGAAGGAAGTTATGAGTCTATTGGGTAGGTTGAACTACATCAGCAGGTTCATCGCTCAGTTGACCTCAACATGTGAGCCTATATTCAAGCTATTGAAAAAAGATGCGACCGTCAAGTGGACAGACGAATGTCAGGGCGCTTTTGACAAGATCAAAGAATATCTGTCAAACCCACCGGTGTTAGTCCCACCAGAACCAGGGAGGCCTTTGTTCCTATACCTGACGGTGCTAGAAAATTCCTTTAGGTGTATTCTCGGGCAACACGAAGCGACTGGAAGGAAAGAACAAGCCATTTATTACTTAAGTAAGAAATTCACAAGCTACGAGGCCAAATACTCTAAGTTAGAAAATACTTGCTGCGCTCTAACTTGGGTAGCTCAAAAGCTCAGACATTATCTGCTGGCTTACACCACCTACCTCATCACGAGGACGGATCCTTTGAAGTACATATTCCAAAAGCCAATGCCCACTGGGAGATTAGCCAAATGGAAACTCTTGCTCAATGAATTTGATATTGTCTATGTCACTCGCACGACTATAAAAGCCCAAGCATTGACCGATAATCTAGCCGAAAATCCGGTCGATGACGAATACCAACCTTTAAACACTTATTTTCCGGATGAAGAAATCAATTCCGTTGAAGTAATCTCGGAAGGTGCCGACACTTGGAAAATGTTTTTCGACGGAGCGGCCAACATGACAGGTATCGGGATAGGGGCAATCTTGATTTCACCCGCGGGACAAAATTACCCAGCCATGGCTCGTCTCCGTTTCTTCTGCACAAACAATACCGCCGAATATGAAGCTTGTATAATGGGCATGAACATGGCCATTGGCATGGATGTAAAAAGATTTGTTGATCATAGGGGACTCCGATTTGGTCATCAAGCAGGCTCAAGGAGAGTGGGAAACTCGAGATGTCAAACTCCTTCCCTATAGACAGCATGTGGAGAATCTCAGTAAACGATTCAAAACCGTCGAGTTCAGGTATATTCCTCGGTGCCATAACGAGTTAGCAGATGCCTTGGCCACTCTAGCTGCAATGCTACCCTATCCAGGTAATGTTCGCATAGACCCGTTGGAGATCCAAATCAAAGAGCGACATGGTTACTGCAACACAGTCGAAGTAGAGTACGACGTCCCACCATGGTATTATGATATCAAAAGGTTTTTAAAGACCAAAGAATATCCCGAGCAGGCCAACGGAGACCAAAAGAGAACCATCCGGAGGCTCGCCAGCAGTTTCTTCCTAAGTGGGGAAGTAATTTACAAAAGGACACCAGATTTAAATCTGTTAAGATGTGTAGACACCAAAGAAGCCGAAAAAATCTTGGGCGAGGTCCATTCAGGAGTATGCGGTCCCCACATGAATGGTTCCGTCCTCGCAAAGAAAATCTTGCGGGCTGGATATTATTGGATGAACTTGGAGAAAGATTGCTTCGGTTTCATCCGGAAGTGCCATAAGTGTCAAATACATGGCGAGCTAATCCATGAGCCACCTTCAGAACTGCATCCCATGTCAGCGCCCTGGCCATTTGTTGCTTGGGGAATGGATGTCATTGGGCCAATCGAGCCAAGGGCATTAAACGGGCACAGATTCATCTTGGTTGCTATCGACTATTTCACGAAATGGGTCGAGACCATCACGTTCAAAGCTGTCACTAAGAAAGTGGTAGTGGATTTCGTGCACACTAATATCATATGTCGTTTTGGTATCCCAAAAACTATTATCACCGACAACGCTGCAAATCGAAACAGTANGTCGAAGCAGCAAACAAGAACATCAAGAAAATCCTCAGGAAAATGATTCAAACATCTAGACAATGGCACGAAAAGTTGCCTTTTGCATTATTAGGATACCGCACGACCGTGCGTACGTCGGTGGGAGCTACCCCTTACCTATTGGTTTATGGCACAGAAGCCGTGATACCCGTGGAAGTTAAAGTTCCCTCCCTTCGGGTTATTGTCCAAGCAGAAATTGAAGACAATGAGTGGGTGAAAACCCGACTAGAGCAATTAGCTCTGATCGATGAAAAAAGAATGGTTGCAGTATGCCATGGACAATTATACCAACAAAGAATGGCCCGCGCTTACAACAAGAAAGTGCGACCTAGGAACTTCGAGGTAGGGAAACTCGCTTTAAGACGTATCCTCCCACACCACGAAGAAGCGAAAGGAAAATTTGCCCCAAATTGGAAAGGTCCATACATCATAAGGAAATTGCTACGAAAAGGAGCGTTATACCTAGGAGAGNTTGAGCCGGTTACTCTTCTTTGATTACCCTCTTTGGAACCCGAAAGTGTTAGTGAAAAAAAAATCGAAACAAAAATAAGATTTTGCATGAATTACGTTCGACTTGATTCCGAAAGGATACGTAGGCAACCTTTCCCTGGGGTTCAGTCACACCAAAACAAATATTTCTCATTTCCCCAAGAGTTTAAGCTGGGGCAAATGCTATGGTCAGCGACGTTTTCACATGAAAGGTTCCAAAGCTGTAGCTCAATCCAAATTCTTTTCACCAAAAACCCTGTTCAAGTCCTTCCGATCAATCGGCATAGATGTCCAAAATTGGAAAATACAGTTGTCCGGAGCAGATACAAGCAATGAAAGAAATTAAAATGAGAGAGTCTTATCGGTGAAAACCCACACGGGCACTGTAAGGCGATGGTGAGTAGAGAAATTGAAAATGAGAGAGTCTTGTTAGTGAAAACTCGCAAAGAGCACTACAAGGCGACGGTAAGAAGAGAAATGAGAGAGGTTAGTTGGTGAAAACTCGCAAAGGGCACCACTAATCGAAAGGATAATGGATCACTGACATAAACACAGTCCGGGGCAAGGTTTCTAGATCTCGAGGTGATAAGTTGTGATGAATTTCTTAGAGTCGGACGGTTTACACGGATCAGGCATCCAGTCCAAAAGGCATGTTATGTTTATTGAAGTCCGCATGCACTCCAGATAAGTCCTTCTTTCCTTTCCCCGAAAGGGACCCCTTTTGTTTAAATTCGTTGTCCATTCGGTCTTTTATTTTTCTTTAAAATCCCTTTCGGTCTAACTCTGTCCCGAAACTAAGGCATAACCCAGTGATCTCTTTTTCAGGCAACGGCATAACCTGTTGACCTCCCCGGACACCGGCATAACCCGGTGATCCTCCTGACAACAGCATAACCTGTTGATCACTTCCGCACACTGGCATAACCCAGTGATCTCATTTTCAGGCAACGGCATAACCTGTTGNGTTGACCTCCCGGACACCGGCATAACCCGGTGATCCTCCTGAAAATAGCATAACCTGTTGATCACTTCCTGACACTGGCATAACCCAGTGATCTCTTTTTCAGGCAACATCATAACCTGTTGACCTCCCGGACACCGGCATAACCCGGTGATCCTTCTGACAACAGCATAACCTGTTGATCACTTCCAGACGCTGGCATAACCCAGTGATCTCTTTTTTAGGAAACGGCATAACCTTTTGACCTCCCCAGACACCGGCATAACCCGGTGATCCTCCTGACAACAACATAACCTGTTGATCACTTCCAGACACTGGCATAACCCAGTGATCTCTTTTTCAGGCAACGGCATAACCTGTTGACCTTCCCGAACACCGTCATAACCCGGTGATCCTCCTGACAACAACATAACCTGTTAATCACTTCAAGACACTGGCATAACCCAGAGATCTCTTTTTCAGGCAACGGCATAACCTGTTGACCTCCCTGGACACCGGCATAACCCGGTGATCCTTCTGACAACAGCATAACCTGTTGATCACTTCCAGACACTGGCATAACCCAGTGATCTCTTTTTCAGGCAACGGCATAACATGTTGAACTCCCGGACACCGGCATAACCCGGTGATCCTCCTGACAACAGCATAACCTGTTGATCACTTCCAGACGCTGGCATAACCCAATGATCTCTTTTTCAGGAAACGGCATAACCTGTTGACCTCCCGAACACCGGCATAACCCGGTGATCCTTTTGACAACAGCATAACCTGTTGATCACTTCAGACACTGGCATAACCCAGTAATCCCTTTTCAAGCAACATCATAACCTGTTGATCTTTCCCCAGACACCGACATAACCTGATGATCTTTTATTGATGGAAACATAACCTGTCAATCTTTTCCAACATAGGGTCTCCGGTCCCTAGTTTATTTTACTTTTTAGGCATAGGGTATCCACGCCCTAGTCTACAAATAACTGCGGGTGCACTGCCCCGGCCTTTCGCCGTTTTCAATAATAAAGTAGTATAGATTTTCTTGCAATAACTCACAAGCTTCCCCTAGTGAAAACTGGGGCAAAAATTTTGTTCATTCATTTTGATTTTTGTGCAGATTACGTAGGAACCCGAGACGACCAAAAGAAGACGTTTCGATCCAAAATAACAAAACAAAAAGAAAAGAGAGAATATTGAATCCAAAAGTGCAGATATGGAGAAGATATGGACTATTTAGGACGAGATCGAAGTCATCAGTTCGGTATATCCTGCCTTAGTCCGAAAAGCAAATAGACGAAACCAACGCCTGCGGCTAACAAACATCAAGATCCGGGTCAGAGTTAGCAGAAGATCAAGACTCAAGAACCGGTCTTACATAGGGATCTTGTAACTAGCAGCTGATAGGTTTAGTTTAGTCTGTCGTTTTGTTTACTTTGGGTGTAATAAGGAGCTCAGCAAGCAGTAAGCGGCAGCAACAGCAGTAAAATCACAGCTTTCCGGTAGTCCCAGCTACCAAAACTTCTAGAACTACACTAACCTGATTCATTTATAACCAAGGATATGTAGGCAACCTTTGAAGCATGGTTCGGTTAAACTTTTCAAAAAACGCTTCACAATGGAACATATGAATGGGTGAAAATCGTTCATTGCCGCTCATTTTGTCTTTGCCCGAAAACTCTTCGTGTTTCCGAGCAAAGAGGGGCAGCTGTGAGCATGTGATTTTTACTCGCCGTATTGTCCTATAAAAATTCTAATAAATCAATTGATTTTATGAATATTGGTTGATTTTTCAGTAATTAATTGTGAATTATTTGCATTGTTTGCATATCCATAATTCATCTTTCAAAATCATTGAAAATTTTGCATTATGAAGTTATTAGTTATAATTAATTAAATAATAGACAAATGACGAGTATTTAACGTAATGTAGTTTTTAATAACTAATTACTATAAAATTAAATCATTTTATTCGATAAATCATAGATTTAATTAAGAATATATAATTGGTTGTTTTATTCTTAATTAATATGTAAATATATGAAAAATAAGGTTTGAAATTAATTGCTACATTTTTTGATTAAGTTAGAGTTTAATTTAATTAGAATAATTAAGTTAACTAACTAAGAAAACAAAATTGGACCTGGGCCAAGAAGGACCCAGGCCCAAACCCAATCCCTTGAAACTACCCAGTCCAACCCATCCCAAATCCCTTGCCCGGCCTGCCCCAGCCTAACCAAAACGACACCGTTTAAGAGGTGCTAAATCTCAGCCGTTGATCTTTCCAGATCCAATGGCTGAGAACTACCCAATCCCTAACTATATAAATGTCCAAACTAAAACCCTACCCCCCCATTCACTTAGAAAGTCTAACCCCCCATCCCCTTCGTCCGTCTCTCTCTCTTTCTCTTCTCTCTAAAGAAACCCTAGCCGCCTAGGATTCCTACCATGTTCCGCCACCGGAAATCGCCTACCAGTGGCGGACGACCTCCGAACCACCCCAAACTTTCACCCTATGATCCTCTCCTCACCCTTAACCCCATCCCACCATCAGTTTCCCTGAAAACCCACCCGAATCCCTTCGATTTCAGATCTAAGAAAGGCAGAAAACCTAGTTTCCTACTACCAAGTCGATTCAGAACAATCAATGGTTCAAAGCTACTTGAGTCAACAACTCTTGATGAGAGCTGACTGCCAAAATCTGTCAGCACCCCGCGGGTATCCCTTCCCCCCTGTCTTTTCTTTTCTGACGTTTCTTCACTTTTAGAAAAAATGAAATCGCATGCCTCACTGTTTGATACATGTGTTTGTGTTGTACTGTTCTCATATAGCATGCGTTTGTTCTTGATTTAGTTTAGACCTCTAAAATGCATACGTCAAAGGTATAATAACCATTTTAGATTTATGCTATTTAGTTTGAAATCTTTGTTTCGAGTTTGGTTTTTTTGTTGAATATCCTCTTTTCTTGGGCTGCTTAATTCCAAATATGCATGCGTACCTGATCCGTACCTCATGGTTTAAATTGTTCACTGGTTAGAGATTATTATTTCCTCCCAGACTGTTTTCCCCCTTTCTTTCCCTATTTTTTCCTCAACTATTAAGTTTCTCGCTTTAAGGATTGATTACTAATCTGGTTTAGGAGTTCATGAACCTTTCTGTTTAAGTAACATGATGTTTGTTTTAATTGAATTGTTAGTTTTGTTTGTTTGAATAGGCAAGCCTATACTAATTATACTTTCTGTTTT
>ML404372.1:0-16337 GCA_005239525.1 Nicotiana knightiana | reverse complement strand
TTTTTTTACTTACTTTCTTTTGGTTTCAACTTTAGTTTCAATCGATTTTAATCAATCAAGTAATAGTTTAATTAGGTAATGAAGAGACACTTATGTGCGAATAATTAAGTGTACATCTGAACTAACTAATAATACAATTGACTAAGTCTAAGAAGTTCAACCTAATTAATCTAAAGTAATTAATTAACCTGAAACTAATCAACCAATTAGGCTAAAAACCTCATTTCTAAACAGTGTTTGGTCAGGGTTTAACCTAGACTTATCAAAACTAACTTAGTTAACAATCATTCCCCCATGATCACTTGTATAATATATTAACCTAGTCTAATAGTCTCTTAAACAACTAATTAATTCCTAAGATCTTCCTAAGGTAATTAGTTTAGGACTAATTAACTAAAATAANCTAAAAATAAAATATGTTTAAGACAATTAGTTTGAGGTTAATGGACTAAAACAGATTCATTTAACATAAGTTAATAGAACTTAGTTGACTAACCTCCATTGAGTCTAACTAAACTGATGATTAAATAACTTAAACATAGATAGTTAGTATGAAAGCTAACTCTAGACATTTAATCAACTAACCTTTAACTAACTAACCTAATTCTAGTTAAGGATAATCATTAGTTAAACTAAAGTGAGCTAACTAGGATTAATTAACTAGGGATAATAATAACCCAAGCAAGTTTAACCCTGGTTACCTAGTGGTAATTTCAGGAACTTCAAGGGGTATATTAGGAATCCTAGGTGAGGGAATCTTGGGTGTAACAACCCAAGAACCTTCTAGACTTTTGAAATCAGATTTCTTAAGGGTATTAGGGTCATTATGGTGGCTGGAAATTTCTGGAATAGGGGCAGCTGTCCCAAGGGATAAGGGTGACAGCTGCATTGGCACTATTTCCAGCTTATTGGATAAGGAATATGCTGAGCATATCCTATCCCAACTGCCCCTATATATGCACACACTTTTTACCACTAAAGGGGATTTTGGAGAGATTTTTTTTGGGAGACCTTTCTCAGGATTCTTTTTTTTAGACTCTTCTCTGAATCTTTTGGACTGAAAAATACAACTTTGACTACTAAAAACTTAGAAAACAGAAGCAAAAAGGATTGACAGTAGGAGTGGAAAACAATCTGAGCTTAGGTTGTCTTGTAGTTGTGATCTTCTATCCCAGAAGACTTGGTTTTGGTTGTTGTTCTTATTCAATCATTTGGGTATTCAAAAATTATCTTTCCCTGGGTTTTCTCTACTGTGGGTTTGCTATTTGTTGCTGCTGGGCTTTCTCTTCTTTTATGCTGATCCCCATGCTTGACCTTTATTTGGTCAAGTTTTTCTAATGTTATCTTATTCTAAAGGTATGTAAAACTGAGTTCTCTTTTTATGAAGTATGAAAAATATGAAATATGTTTGTCTTTCCTCTATGAATCTGTATTTCTAATGGGTTTGCATCTTCGGAGCTGAACCTGACCTCTTCATGGTCAGATTCATTCCAAGAAGAGTGCACCAAAGTAAGATTTGTCCTTTAGAATTGACACTATTGCATGGTTGGGATTAAACCTGACCCAATAATGGTCATTTTGCCTTAGAACATGCCTGGAATGTGTCTGTTAAGTTAGTCGTCTGGCGATTAAGAAAAATAGACAAAAATATAGATTTTAAAGCCCCCCTGAAGGCCGGCTTGCGCAGGAGCAGTGTTGTTCTCTTTCTACTTTGTTACTTATTGTTTTCCTTTTAGGAAATTGTAATTCATAGTGAAATGATAATGTAATAATATAATTTTTTGTATTTTTAGTTGTAAATATGGACTGGATACCGTACACTATTATTTCAGGGTCCTTTTTTCTTGCTAAATCCAGAATTGGGCCAGCTTGATGAAACAACCCATTAAGGCTTTAATCGAGTTTAACCCCTTAGGCCATCGGTCCATGAGGGAGTAGATGGGCCCAAGGATTAGAATTATCTGCTTTAAAAACTAGTATGATGAGAGTAGAAGTTCAATTAAAAGTATGAATTTATATCCGAACTAGTCTATATGAAAATCTCTCTGTAAACATCTGCTAGAATTTTGGAATCCTGTTATTTCAGATTCCGTAACTTTTAATATGAATAGAAAATTGGTGATCCAAAAAAATATTTTAACTTATCTCCCATCCTTTAAGTTTTTTTATATAGATGTATGGATATTGGTACCTTAAAAATACATACAAATCCCGATTTTACATCTGCGTTTAGGCTGTCTAAAAATGGACAAAAACTGCAAAGTGTGAACTGGTAAGATCCGTCTATGCCATGCTATTCTTTCAAGATTACAAATTTTCTCACAAAGAACAATAGATAGTTCTAGCTTACCGATTCAAGGCCGAAAAACAGTAAATAAGGTGTTTGTATGCTTATAAGCGTATGCATGAATAAATATTTAGTTTTGACTGCTATGCTTCTTATTATTCATCAAACTAGAAAGTAGAGAACCTTAAGACTTAACTGAATTTCCTAAATTTGTGGCCTTCCTACAAACTAGTCGCAATTGGGATTGGCCAAAAGGGTTGAAACAACTTGGGGCCTAAAATATGGCCATAGCCCGAAACCTGCTATCTTTAGACTGATGAATATCATTTTAGGCGATCTTCTAGGTAGAATGAGACCTTTAGTTTGAAATTTGATAAGATCTAATATTATCTCTAATCTACACTCGGGTGCGATAACTCATGTCCCCGTCTTCAACTTCAAATTATAATAAAAATCACATGTTGTAATTACGGGTGCATTTCATGTGGCGCAGTTATAATGTGTCCAAAAGACAAACAAGTGCACTCCATCGTGTCTTGTTCCAAGATAAATCCATAAAGATGGCTAAAAAGTAAGAAGGCTAAAATGCACAATAGGTTTAAAATATGAAAATAATTAGATAATTAGGGCAAATATTAATAGTTAAGCGACCGTGCTAGAACCACGGAACTCGGGAATGCCTAACACCTTCTCCTGGGTTAACAGAATTCCTTGCTCAGATTTCTGGTACGCAGACAACTTAAAACAGAGTCTAAATTTCCTCGGTTTGGGATTTCAATAAAACGGTGTCCCGGAACATCGTCAAAAATCCGGGTGGCGAATCTGAAAACTAAAATAAATTCCAAATCTGAATAATGTCACTTAAAGTGGAAAACTCCCTTACTACCCTTTTATTTATCGGGGGTAGGGAAAAAGGAGGTGTGACAGTGCGTAAAACAAGGGTAATCAAATAAAATCAATCAGCCAATTAGGGAATCAATTCCTATAGAGAAATCCGTAAGAGACCCCTTAAATTGGGGAGAGTCAAGTAATGGCCAGAATTGGTGTTGAATTAAGGCAGCAAATCAGAATCATACCATATAGGGAATCAGTCAAATCCCCAAACTATACTGATAATCTAACTAAGGCAAGTATAATCAATCAAGGTCACAAATAAGGAAACAAGTAAAAATCCCAGCAAATATGAATTTTAACAGGACAATCATTTGAATCCCTAATAGGAATCAATCAGTAGAAATCTCAAAGAATACTGATTTTAACATGAAAGATTGTTCAAATTCCTAATAGAAATTAATCAAGTAAAACCCCCACAGAATACTGATTTTAATAGAGAAAATCGTTCAAGTCCCGAAATAGAATCAATTAATATGATTGGTTCACAGAAACAAACATAATAACGGGAGAAATTCGAAGAAATCAGTGTCACAAACAAAACGTTTGGGTTTTAAGAATATACACGAGAATCAGTCAAGATAGTGAAGAACAATTAGTTTAAACACTGAAAAGTTAGAAAAACCTTTGAATAAAAGTCTGGGACTAACCCTAATTTCAGAAAGAGTGAATAAAATCGAAGCAGTTAACTAAAACAAAATATTTTCAAGGGAAAACACCTGATAATACTTGAATCATTTTAGATCTACAAAGATCTGAACAGATTCGAATAGTAGTGAAATTAGGGTTTTCAAAAACAGTAGAGACGAAAGAGACTCGGTCAAAAACTCATAGATTCAAACTAAACATAAGAGGAAATCTGTACTAACAAACGAGAATGGCCCTAGACGAGCCAGTAAACAAGTTTCAGGAAAGAACTAGGTTGAATCTCCATGAAATTCTTCAAAGGATCCATGTAATCAAACATACAGGAGGTATAGAAAGCCGGTAATGGTAAGAGAATGCACGGAAACTCCATAGACGGGATCTTCTCACCGGTGACGACGATTAGGGTTAGGGGGGTTGAGAGAGAATAGAGAGGTTAGGGGAAGCTAATGACGATGGAAATGAAAGAGTGATGAGGGTTAGGGTTTGGGTGTTGAATTAAAAAGGCAAGTAATGTTGTGGACTATTGATCTAAAGGATCAACGAGCATGATTAAACGGGGTTATTGGGTCGGACAGGTATAGATTGGGCTTAGGGGTGAATTGGGCTGGTGTATTAAGGGGTTTGGGTTGATGTATAGTGGTTAGGTCTGAAAAAATTACAGGAATTAAGAGGCTATTTGTTAAATACCCAATTAGTTGACAAAAGTAATTTATAAAAATAATTAACGGATTATAAAAAAAGATTTTCATGCACAAAAATGTTTTGAAATAATTATTCAATATTTTAAAAATACAACAAGCTATTTTCTGGTAAAGTAATTTAATAATGCATGCAAGTGCTATAATTGCAAAGTTTTGCAATTATAACCTAAGAACTGTAAATGTGGCTATTTGTGAAACAATTTAATCTTAATATAAATATAAATAGCAAAATTTAACCATGAAATTTTTATAAAGTCATTTGTAATGTAGTTAGTAATTATCTATATAAATAAAATACTGGGATAAGTTAATTAAAAGCCTTAAAAATGCAAAAAATATGAAAAAATGTTAATTGATGCTAATGCATAGTTTTGAAGGTATATATGCAATTTTGAAAATATCATAGGGAAAAATTGGGTATCAACAGCTGCCCCTCTTTACCCGGGAAGGATGAAAAGAGTTGTCGGGTAAAGATACGATGGCTAATTTTGATCGAGCGAGATGGTTTGAGATATTTTGAAAGCATTGGAGCGGGACTGCTCCTGTTGGGTTAATGGTTGCTTATCGGTTCACCTGCAAGTAAAGAGATACTACGAGCATATATTTGTGCAAAAATTTAAACATAATGCAGATTCCCTTCAGACCATGAGAATTGTCTTTGGACGGTTGAGGATGACGTCCTTAGACCATGATGTCATGGGCCATGAATTGTTCAATGAGGGATTTGCAGGCCATGAAATGGTGTTCTCGAGCCATGAAAATGATGCCTGCGAACCATGAGGCCTTTGAATAATGATATGCAAATGTGAGAGACCCTCAGGCCATGACATGGTGTCTTCCGGCTATGAGGATGATGCCTTTGGAAAAGTTGGTGATATTCCAGCCCATGAGATGAAAATATATGATGTCAAGAGCAACAAGACAAAGCTTAGTCTTGTGAAGTTGAGGGCAAAGCTTATCCTTAAAGAAGAGGAAATAGATAGTGGCGGAGAGACAATGCTTAGTCTCGGCAAATAAAAAGGCAATGATTGGCCTTATGAAGATGTGGAAGCATGCCTTAGCCTCATGCAAATATGGAGACAGAGTTTAGTCTCATGCAAGGTTTGGGGCAGGGCTTAGTCCCATGCAGATGGAAGGCAGTGCTTAGCCTTATGCAGATATGGAGGCAGGACTTAGCCTCATGAAAATATGGAGACATAGCTTAGTCTCATGCAAAGTTTGGGACAGGGCTTAGTCACATGCAGATGGACGGCAGTGCTTAGCCTTATGCAAATATGGAGGCAGGGCTTAGTCTCATGCAAATATGGAGACAGAGCTTAGTCTCATGCAAGGTTCGGGATAGGGCTTAGTCCATGCAGATGGAAGGCAGTGCTTAGCCTTATGAAGATATGGAGGCAGGTCTTAGCCTCATACAAACATGGAGACAGAGCTTAGTCTCATGCAAGGTTCGGGACAGGTCTTAGTCCCATGCAGATAGAAGGCAGTGCTTAGCCTTATGCAGATATGGAGGCAGGGCTTAGCCTCATGCAAATATGGAGACAGAGCTTAGTCTCATGCAAGGTTCGGGACATGGCTTAGTCCCATGAAGATGGAAGGCTGTGATTAGCCTTATGCAGATATGGAGGCAGAGCTTAGCCTCATGCAAATATGGAGACAGAGCTTAGTCTCATGCAAGGTTCAGGACAGGGCTTAGTCCATGCAGATGGAAGGCAGTTCTTAGCCTTATGTAGATATTGAGACATGGCTTAGCCTCATGCAAATATGGAGACAGATCTTAGTCTCATGCAAGGTTCGGGACAGGGCTTAGTCCCATGCAGGGTTCGGGACAGGGCTTAGTCCCATCAGATGGAAGGCAATGCTTAGCCTTAAGCAGATATGGAGGCAGGGCTTAGCCTCATGCAAATGTTCGGGACAGGGCTTAGTCCCATGCAGATAAAGCAAATAGCAGATGATACCAGAGTATTCTTGGGCAGTAGATTCAGTATTGCGGTTGTCATGAAGGTTGTGATTCCGAGATTTTCATATTCTTCGTTCCTGCATTCGAAGAAAAATTATGAGTTCTGTAAGAGGTAAGTTCGGTTCGTGCCTCTGTCGGCTTGCTTGACTTGTTTTGATCAGTCTGAAGATCCTGTTAAAATCACTAGGTGTAGAGTTTTCTAAACAGAGTTATTTCACAATCAATCATGCATAGTTTTCAAAGTCATAGTAAAAATAAGTTTTTTTTAGAAATTGGTTAGATGAACCAGTGACTGTGACACGATCCGAGCCATCACGAGTTCTCTTGCCATAGAATTTTGAGGTTCCTCCTCAAAATTCTGCCCCAGTTAAGATGGACAAACATTTTTGACTGCTGTATATGCTGCGATCGGCTGAACTTGGTTCGGAATTTTGATGGTCCTCCTCAAAATTCTGCCCCAAAATATGATTGTGGGGGAAATAACATTTTTATTGAATTGTGACCAAACCCATAAGGCTGCCTATGTATCCCCTCTTAAAGGAGAATTAGGTCGAGCGTAGTTCAATTACATCATATGCGGAAAACATAAATAGTTACCCATAATATCGCTTGACTGCATCTGAATTGATTGGTTTTGGTCATACTTCTCCATCCATTTCTGCGAGTATGAGGGCTCCCCCTATCAACAATTTGTGACCCATATAAGGAACTTTCCAGTTGGGAGAGAATTTCCCTTTGGCTTCATCCTGATGCCGAAAGATCTTCTTCAACACCAGCTTCCTCGATGTGAACTATATCGGCTTGACTCTTTTGTTGAAGGCTCTGTACATCCTGTTCTGATAAAGTTGTATGTGACATACCGCATTCATCCTTTATTCCGTCTATGAGGTCTATCTGCTCATAATGGCTCTTTATCCATTCTGTGTCGCTGAGCTCAGCTTCTTGTATGATCCTCAAGGAAGGAATCTCTACATCAGCGGGAATGACAACTTCAGTACCATAAACCAGCAAATAGGGTGTTTCCCCGATTGATGTACGGACTGTAGTACGGTATCCCAGTAAGGAAAATGGTAGTTTCTCGTTCCACTGTTTGTGATTCTCTACCATTTTCCTCAGTATCTTCTTGATATTTTTGTTGGCGACTTCTACGTCTCCATTCATATGAGGTATGTATGTTGTGGAATTCTTGTGCTTGATTTTGAATGTCTCGCACATGGCTTTCATCAGATCACTATTGAGATTGGTTGCATTGTCAGTGATGATGGATTCTGGAACTCCGAATCGACAAACAATCCGGTCACCGACAAAATCTGCCACAACCTTCTTAGTCACTTCTTTTTAAGATTCTGCTTCAACCCATTTGGTGAAGTAATCAATAGCTACCAAGATGAACTGATGCTCATTTGAGGCGGTGGGCTCGATTCGACCAATGACATCCATTCCCCAGGCGGCGAATGGCCAATGTGAGTTTGTTGCATTGAGTTCATTCGGTAGCACTTTTATCATATCTTCATGCACTTGACATTGGTAGCATTTTTGAACATATTGGATGCAATATGTCTCCATGGCCATCCAGAAATAGTCGGCTCTGAGTATCTTCTTGGCCAAGACAAAGCCATTCATATGTGCGCCGTAGGTTTCGACATGTATCTCTTCTAGCAACTTAGAAGCTTCTTTTGCGTCGACACACCTCAATAATCCAAATCAGAAGTTCTTCTATATAGGGTTCCTTCACTGTGGTAGAAATGGTTGGACAATCTCCGAAGCGTGCATTTCTAAGTATGGTTTGCATGCTCCCGGTATTCTCTTTTGTCAGATACCTTTTGATGTCGTGGAACCAAGGCTTCCTATCTGTTTCTTCTTCAACATGAGCATAATATGTCGGATGACTATGGATCCTTACTGGGATAGGATCAATGAAGTTCTTGTCTGGATGTTGTATCATTGATGACAAGGTGGCCAATACATTGGCAAACTCATTCTGAATTGTGGGAACATGTCGAAACTCTATCTTTGTGAACCTTTTCCTCAATTCCTGCACATGGTGCAGATATGGTAATATCTTGGAATTCTTGGTTGCCGATTCTCCTTGTACCTGGTGCACAAGAAAATCTGAATCACCGATCACCAGCATCTCCTGAATGTTCATGTCAATGTCCAAGTGGAGTCCTAATATGCAAGCCTCGTATTCCGCTATGTTGTTGGTGCAGGGGAATCTGTGTTTCGCAGATACTGGATAGTGCTGACCAGTTTCCGATACCAAGACGACTCCAATTCCGACTCATTTGAAATTCGCTGCTCCATCAATGAACATTCTCCAACCATCATAGGCTTCAGCAATGTCTCCTCCTA
Source organism: Nicotiana knightiana (assembly GCA_005239525.1). Classification (NCBI taxonomy): domain Eukaryota; kingdom Viridiplantae; phylum Streptophyta; class Magnoliopsida; order Solanales; family Solanaceae; genus Nicotiana; species Nicotiana knightiana. The sequence goes on along the minus strand of ML404372.1, from coordinate 7,501 downwards.
CGAATGATACCTCCTCATAGGGAAAATACTTTTTCAGGGGTTTGTATTCTCCGCCCACAGGGTTTTCAGCAAGGTGGTCTGCCAGTGCCTGTCCCTTGACTGATTTTTGAGTTACATAGACAATGTCGAATTCACTCAACAAGATTTTCCATTTGGCCAGCTTGCTAGTGTGCATAGGCTTCTGAAAGATATACTTCAAAGGATCCATTCTCTATATGAGATATGTTGTATAGGCACAGAAGTAATGCCTCAGCTTCTGAGCTATCCAGGTCAAGGCATAGCAGGTTCATTCCAGAAAAGAATAAAGTGCTTCATAAGGGGTAAAATTCTTACTCAGGTAGTAAATGGCATGTTCTTTTCTCCCTCTCTCGTTGTGCTGCCCCGGGACACAGCCAAAAGCTCCATCTAGTATTGCAAGGTAGAGTAGCAATGGTCTGCCTGGCTCTGGCGGGACCAAGACTGGTGGTGTTGATAAGTACTCCTTGATTTTTTCAAAAGTCTTTTGACAATCTTCTGTCTAACTAGTTGCAGCATTCTTTTTCAACATCTTGAAAATTAACTCACATATAACTGTGGATTGGGCTATGAATCGGCTGAAGTAGTTTAGCCTTCCCAGAAAAATCATTACATCCTTCTTACTCTTTGGCGTTGGTAGCTCTTGGATGGCTTTGACTTTTGACGGATCGATTTCTATCCCTCGGCAGCTAACGATGAATCTCAATAGCTTTCCGGCAGGAACCACAAATGAACATTTTGCGGGGTTTAACTTCAGGTTGTACTTCCGTAGTATGTCGAAGAATTTCCTCAAGTATGCTATATGATCCATGTCCTTCTTGGATTTAATGAAGACATCATCCACATACACCTTAATCTCTTTATGTATCATGTCAGGAAAAATAGTATTCATGGCCCTCATGTAGGTGGCCCCGTCGTTCTTTTGGCCGAACGACATCATCTTGTAATAGTACACCCCTAGGGTGTAATGAAAGCGGTTTTCTCAGCATCCTCCCTGTCCATCCAAATCTGATGGTAACCGGAGAAACAATCTACAAAGGACTAGAGTTCATGTCTGGCACAACTATCAATTAAGATGTGTATGTTGGAAGTGAGAAATCATCCTTTGGGTCGGTTCTGTTGAGATCCCGATAATCGAAACAGATTCTGACCTTCCCGTCCTTCTTTGGAACGGGCACGATGTTGATTAACCAGGTTGGGTATTCCACTACCCTGAGGACCTTGGCCTTAATTTGCTTAATAACTTCCTCTTTGATTTTCAGACTCATTTCAGGCTTGAATTTCCTGAGTTTCTTCTTCACTGGCGGACACATTAGGTTTGTGGGCAACTTGTGGGCCACAATAGATGTACTTAATCCGGTCATGTTGTCGTACGACCATGCGAAGATGTCCTCATACTCTTTCAAGAACTGTGTATACTTTCTTTTTCTGACGGCGACAAGTGAATGCTGATGCGGGTCTCCTTGACAGTTTCAGAATCTCCTAAGTTGATTATTTAAGTTTCGTCCAGGTTGGAATTAGGCTTGTTCTCAAAGTCCTCCACTTCTCTGAAAATTTCCTTAGGTATGACATCCTCTTCTTCTGAATCACTATCCATTGTTGTGTGGCCTCATTACATGTCACAGTTGTTGGTTCATCGAGATAGGAAATAGTAATGCTGTATAGATAAAGATATGAGAGAGAATAGGTAATGGTAATCATTAATTCATTAAAAGTGTCAAACAAATGCGATTTTCAATAATTAAAACAGTGTTTTGGAATATTGAAAACATTATTTTAAACAAAATGCAGAAAAGGAAATCATCATTCAGAAAAATAAAATAATGTTGTTCATCCTTGCTACCCCGGGACTCGTCGGGCCCTAGATGGTCTGACAGTCCAATTCTTGAGGAATGATCCTCGTTCTACAGATCTGATGTAGGGCATTCCTCCTCCTCCTCCTCAAAAATTACATAGCAATCCATGTCATCATCTTCCAGGAACAGGTTCCTCAAGGCGGCCAATGCTTCTTCCTCCTCTGATCCCCATATGTTATCGGCTTGCTGGAAGGTCTGACTAAGGTGCGGTACATGCTGCTCATGTGGATAGTAAGAACCACGCCATGGTGGTGACTTGTCTTGATACTCTTGCCAGGTGTATTGATATCCTAGTCCAAAAGTGGTACCATTGTACTTTAGCTGTATTGGTTTTGAGATGCCCTGAAGATTTTTGCCAAGACCCTTGCCGGGTTCATATCCTCTCCATGCTAGTATACTTTCTATCTTGCTACTCCACCACTTATCTTTCTCGATCGCGTTGACCCTCTCGATATGATGATAGGTCTCTCCACCTAGCTTTCTTCTATTTTCAACCACCGGGATGGTCTGACGGGTGTAAGTAGGGTTGCTCCCGTCTCCATGCATAATCACTTCTTGGTGGTTCCACTCGAACTTCACTGCCTTATGCAAAGTTGATGCTACAGCCCCAGCGGCATGTATCCAAGGTCGTCCTAGCAACAAACTGTATGATGCAATAATATCCAACACATGGAACTCGACATCAAACCATGTAGGCCCCATCCGTAGACAAAGATTGATCTCTCCATTGGTAGCTCTCTAAGACCCGTCAAATGCCTTCACATTCATTGTCCCTTCTCGTATTTCATACAGGCCTTTTCCCAACATTTTCAATGTTGTCAATGGGCAAATATTGAGACTGGATCCCCCATCTATCAGAACTCTGGCAATGAAATTGTCTTCAGTTTGCACGGTAACATGTAGTGCCCTGTTATGATTCAAACCCTCGGGTGGCAGCTCGTCCTCGTGGAAGGTGACTTTGTGACTTTCCAGCACCTGTCCCACCATATTGGCCATTTTGCCGCCAGTGACGTTGTTAGGTACATCTGCCTCACTTAATACCTTTAAGAGATAATTCTTGTGCGCTTCTGAATTCTGTAGCAGTGACAGGATGGATATCTGAGCAGGAGTCTTGTTCAAATGATCGGTGACTGAATACTCCCTTTATTTTAATTTCCTCCAAAGGTCATCCGGGCCTATTTCAATAACGGGCCGTCTATTTGAAACTTGCTTACTAGATTCTCCCAAATGCTCTGGCATATAGACTCTTCCTGTTTTGGTCATTCCTTGCGTAGCGCCAGATTCTTCTATTTTGGTCTTTCCTTTACTTCTAGCTTCGGCCACATAATCCCAAGGTACAACCTTGGTTTCAAAAGGTGGTGTGGTTGACACTGTCACTGTAAAAGGTGTGGCTACTTCCAATTTGAATGGAACAGGCGCAGCTGTGGGGGTGCTATCTCAACTTCAAATGGAACTGATGCAGCTGCCTCAACCTCCACTGGAGGCTGTATTTGTACTATAATAGGATTGAGCATGAATGTGGGTTTCTTAGGATTGTCATCCTCTTTGATAAGTCCAATTGATCCCTCAGGATCCCATTCCTCATTGGTCTCTATCACATTGATACATTCACCCCTATAATCTGGGAAGGGGTTGTTGCAGACGTTGGATGTAGTTTCTTTGGCCTGAATGACCGTATTATTAATCAAGTCCTGGATCTTATCCTTCAGCGTTCGACACTCGTCAATGGTGTGCCCTTTCATGCCAGAATGATATGCACATGTCTTATTTGGGTTGACCCATTGGGATGAATTCTCCACGGTCACAACAGGGATAAGAGTGATATAACCAGCATCCTTCAGCCTTTCATACAGTTGGTCAATGGGTACAGCAATAGCCATGCCTTATTTAGGTGGTCTGCGGTCAAATTTAGGTAGAGGTCTTGGGTAGTTTGGACGAGTTAGAGGTGACTGAAAGTGAGAGAGTTGGGAATTATATGTGTGATAAGCAGTGGCTGGTTGGGAACATCTGAGAGGTGATGGTTGATATGTGGGTGAAGGTGGTTGGTATGTCAATGGGGAGGTTTGATATACAAGTGGAGTTTTGGATCCTTGGGCGACCATTACTGTCCCTGCATCTTTCTTCCTCGATATACCCCCTGACTGCAATGCTTTATTTGTGGCCTGCAATTCCTCAAAGTTTGTCACCATACCGCTTTTAATGCCCTCTTCAATCTTTTCTTCGAGTTTGAAGATATCAGAGAACTTATGGTTTTCAATAACCATTAATCTTTCATAGTACTGCGGATCCTGTGCTCTGACGAAGAACTTGTTCATCTGCTCCTCGTCCAATGTCGGCCTAACTTTGGTTTCTTCTGACCTCCAACGAGTGGCATACTAGCAGAAGGTCTCAGTGGGCTTCTTCTTTAAGTTATTAATGTAGAAGACATGTGGTGCATTCTCTGTGTTAAACCTGAATCTGTCCATGAAGTTAGACGCCATACTCGCCTAATTGGCCCACTTCTTAGGATCCTGGCTGATGTACCGGGATAAAGCATCTCCTGTAAGACTCCTCATGAAAAGCTTCATCCGGATCCTTTCATCCTTTTCCGACCCCTACAAGCTTGTCAAAATAGGTCCTCATATGAACCCTGGGATCACCTATTCTGTCAAACATTTCAAACTTGGGAGGTTTGTAATTCCCCGGCAATTCTACATCTGGATGTATGCATAGGTCTTCATAGTTCAGACCTTATATCCCTTTTCCTCATTCGACGCCTTGAACCCGATATGTCAACTTCTTGAGCTCTTCAACCAGGTTCTTAATGAGCAGGTCCTTCTCAGTGGATTCTGGTGTATAGGATACGGGCTGAGTGGAGTGAGGTAAGGTTTCCACGTATATAGGGTTGTTTTGTTGACCGGGAGTTTGGGTATAATGGCGATCATTGGTGGAGTTCTGGGGTTCGAGAATTATTTGTGGATTATGGTAGGTGTTTTGCTGATATTGTGGAGGGATAGTTTGATTCTGTGGTGGGGTTGTGTAATGGTGAGGTGCGGGAGGATTTTGTAGGCGCTTGTTGGGTGTGTTTTGCGGTGGTGCAGGGTTCTGAGTGTTTGAATGGTTGACATCTAGGATATTGAGTGTGAGGGACATATTTCTAAGCTTCGAACCTGCTCAAGCTCACTCTGGAGTTCTAGTATTTTCTGCTCAAGTCGTGATACCACACATTTGGGGCCTGAGTACCTCGGCCATCAGAAGCACTTGCATGTTCAACACGTGTGTTGTTGTGTTTTCTGGTGCCGTCCAAATCATCCATCTTTTCTTTCCCTTTGCCTTTTGGTGGACTTGGAGGAGGAGAAGGTGGAGGGCCCCTGGATCTAGTATGATAAGCTGATGATGCCAGCATGCACGAACCAACCTTTGGGAAATGTGAATAATCAAAAGAAATAAATAAAAACAAAAGGTAGCCAAGTCAGTAAGAGTTCTGAAAAGAATATTTGCAATACTTCAACCCATATTACGGAATGTAAATTCGCGTCCTATTTTGGGAGCCCCGTTGTGCCTGAGGTAGGCCTAGCGACAAGTTGTTTTGGAGAACTTAGATGCCAATAAATGCCTCATTTCATTAATATAAAAAACAAATGAATCCCAAAATGACACTAAGATAATAAAAGATAAGTCACTACTAGCACTTGGCCTTATTACATTTGGAGAAGAAAATAAATCTAATCTACTTGGTCCCAGAAGAACCTTCCCTAGGCTTGATCTCTCTGAATCCATCAATCAAGTCCCCCAGTTCGCGCATGCCCAACAACAGGTATACCCTCGCTAGATGTCCTCTTTTGCTTCCCTCAGCATTCTGGCAGTCAGCGATTCTTTTCCTTGTCTTTTCTACCAGCTCCATCAAGCCCTACTCCAGATATTCTACCCTTTTATTGGGGGTGATAGCCATTTCCCTCCATTCCTTGATTAATCTCTTGTCTATCTCGTGTATCTCCTGATGTTCGGCCTCGGAGTCATGAACCCTCTTGCACAACTTGTTGTATTTTACTTGGATTTCTGCATCTTCGTCTATGACCATGTTTCCTCGACCAATTTCTGGCTCAACTCTCCCAGCTAAGTTGTCCTCCAACCATGTCGGGTTTGTGAGCATGTGATTTTTCACCTACCAAAGGCCCCTACAAAATTCGATAAATAAAAATTATTTCATAGATTTTGTTGATTATCAGTGATTAATTGTGAAAGATTTGTATTTTTGGGCATATACATAATTCATCTTTTTAAATTTGTTCAAAATTGCATCACTATTATCAAAGAATTATAAAGTTATAATTAACTGAATAATAGACGAGCAATGGTTATTTAATGTAATGTATTTTAATAATTAATTACTAAAACTAATCATCTTTATTCATTAAATTATAGATTAATTAAGGATATAAAATTGGTCATTTTATTCTTGATTAATCCGTAAATAGATGAAAAGTAGGTCTAAATTAGTTACTATATTTTTGGATTAAATTAGATTATAACCTAATTAGATTAATTAGTTTAATTAATCAAAGAAGTTAAAAAAAAAATCGGACCTGGGCCAAGAAGTACCCAGGCCCAATCCCCATATACCCACACAACCCAGGCCCAAAACCCATAGCCAACCCGGCCTGCCCCAGCTTAACCAAAACGGCGCCGTCTAAGCCAAGTTCAACCCCAACCATTGATCTATCCTTGATCCAACGGCTGGGAACTGGCCATCCCTGCCGTATTTAAATGTCCAAACCCCACCCCATACCCCCATTTCGATTAGAAACCAACCCCCAACCCCAAACCCTATCCGCCCTACCTCCGTCATCTCTCTCAAACTCTAAACCCTAGCCGCCCCTGAAACCCCACCACCGTCCGACCACCATAACCACTCCAATCAACCCCAAATCGCTACCAGGTAACCACCGTTACTCCCTCTATCACCTCCCATTATCATCTCCCCTGAAAAACTAATGTACGTTCTTGGGTTTCAGATCTAAGAATCTGAAACCCCCCAAAGAAAAAAAAAATTCGGCCGATTCAAGGGCAACCCAATGGGTTGGACCTTCATGGGTCGATTGCTCTTAACTAGAGCAATCGATCCATGAAGGTTTAATTCATTCTTTCTTCAACCACCGGCAGATCTGGTAAGGTCCAGTGACCCCCAAGTTTTTCGGCCAAAACTGTTTAGAAAAGAAATGGGTATCTCCTTCTTCTTTTTTTTTTTAGGATTTTTATTGTGAAAAAATCATGAACAATTAATAGGTTTAATTACTGTTTTCCATTAGTCCTTTTTAGACCAGCTTATTTCTNTTCATGTTTAATCAATTGACCTTGCGTATTGTTAGTTCACACATGCATGCTTAGGTTAATTGAACCCTGTTTGGATATTGGAATGATATAGTTCAGGTTTTGATAATCCATGAGTTTTAAGTGTGCTTCATGGGCTTGCATTAGTTGATTGACCATGTTTAGTTTCATTGTATATTATGCTCAGCTAATCCATGCCCTAACATGTTTTCTGATTTTTAGTTTATTGTTAAAATTGATTTCGCCTCAACTCATCGTTGATTTTGTAGTCTGATTAGTTAACTATTAATTAGTTTGATTAGGTATACCCTTGAAACTGA
>ML404368.1:133320-159413 GCA_005239525.1 Nicotiana knightiana | reverse complement strand
TATATATATATATATATATATATATATATATATATATATATATGCGTATATAACGCCATCTGGCCATGGGTCAATGGGCATGTATAACTTAATGCAGCATAAGAAATGAGTTAATAAAATCTCTCGGTACGTCATAAGATCATTACGCCTTTGATTAATATCATGAAATAAACTTTATCAATTTACATATTTTCTGAGACCCATGAACAGAAGATAGAATAATAAGACATATGGGGAATCAAGAACATAGGAGCCCCTAATACTTTTAAGAATAAAATCATTTGTGAAAGTTGCACGTTTTCTTGTTTCGTGTGTATCATATGGATCATGCCAAAAGGAAAGAAGGGATAGCCTTAACATACCTGAGCCGATTATCTTGTCAGTCCCTATAACAACCATCAATCGCGACAAAACACGTAACGGCAGTCAAAGTAGGGAAAATTCATATGATATTCTTGAGAAAGATTAGGCTGAGCTTCCTTAGAATTTTAAGTCACGTTGCACATTGTAGGGGTTCATAAGAATTCTTGTTGAAGATTCATCCATTTCTTTGTACAGATATCCATCTCCCTTTAATAAATTAGGAGGTTTCTTATCATTTGTGGGCCCACTTGATATGGATTAGTTTTTCCAACATTATCCAAACATTCCACCTAGCCACCTAGCCACCTAGCCAATGGGTCACCATTTGTCTTGATCAAAAGCTCCACTTGCTGCCACGTTAGGAGGTCCATTAGGCTCATCTATATCTACAATTTCCAAATTATCTTGTTAATCTTCCACTAAACCAATAATTAACCTATTACCTACATAATTAAGAATTATCGCAAATTACTTAAAATACTTCTCACTTTTAACACACTTTATACATCTTACTATCATGGTCATGTGGTACCTTGTATGTCTCTAGTCCATAAATACGGGGTATTATAGCTCGGACCGTATTTTATCCTAAATTGGCAATCTTTAATGAAACTCATTTCTTTTTGGTATGTTTACCCTCTAACCACAGTACTTACTTATCATCTGTTATAAATAGCATAAATACTTATCACCTCAAAATAATCTTGTCCTTGAACTGATGTCAATTATCTTACGAAAAATCCAACATACAATACTGCGGGATGTAATAACAACGTAATATTGTGAGGTGTAACAGGGGCTATCAAGTTCGAGATGAGGAAGTCGGACCTTTTCAAAGTCAGGCAGAAGGACAATGAAATGCTTAGAGAATTCGTGTCCCATTTTCAAATGGAATGAATGGATCTGCCGCAAGTCGCTGATGATTGGGCCGTTCAAGCTTTCACCCAAGCACTCGATGCTCATAGCTCGGTGGCTTCACAACAGTTGAAGCAGATTTTGATAGAGTACCAGACTATTACTTGGGCCGATGATCATAACCATTATCAATCAAAGATCAGGGTCGAAGATGATCAACTCGGGGCTTCTTTCGGGTCCGTTTATCCTGTCAGACCCATCGACAGAACTAAGAGAGATATTGATCGTGAACCAAGGTCGAACAGGGATCAGTACCAACCGTACATTGGAGATCGAAGAAGCAGTGGGTCCGGGCGAAGTTCTGTGCAAAATTAAAGGAGAAGTAATGAAGTCAAAGCGCACGAGGACTCATGAGAAAGAACGAATTCGACAGGCCCATTGGACCTAAAAAAGCACTGAGGTTATCGAAATATAACTTTAATGTTGATGCGGCCGCCATCGTGTCGGCTATCGGATACATCAAAGATATCACATGGCCTCGACCTTTAAAGTGCGATCCAGCCCAAAGAAATCCCAACCAGATGTGTAAATATCATGGCACTCATGTCCACGGAATGGAGGATTGCCGATAGTTGAGAGGGGAAGTTGCCCAATTGTTCAACAACGGGCACCTTCGAGAATTTCTAAGCGACGAAGCCAAGAATCATTTCAGAAATAGGAATTCTAAGAAACAGACCGAGTCGGAAGAACCCCCAACACATCATTAACATAATCACCGGTGGAGTCGTTGTACCTCAAGGGCCGATGTTGAAACACACTAAAGTGTCCATCACAAGGAAAAAGTGGACTCGAGATTACATACCAGAAGGGACCTTGTCTTTCAATGACGAGGACGCAGAAGGGATCGTGCAACCTCACAATGATGCACTGGTAATATTTGTACTCATAAATATATCTCGAGTTAAGCGTATGTTAATTGATCCAGGTAGCTGGGCCAACATCATCGGGTCGAGAGTAGTGGAACAGCTCGGTCTTCAAGATCAACTCGTACCTGCAGTTCGAGTTCTGAACGGGTTCAACATGGCATGTGAAACCACTAAAGGGGAGATAATGTGACCAGTCAACTCCGCCGGGACCATCCAAGAGGCCAAGTATTATGTGATCGAAGGAGACATGAGATACAACGCCATGTTCGAAAGGCCATGGATCCACAACATGAGGGCAATGCCTTCGACTCTGCACTAAGTGCTAAAATTCCCAACGCCGGGAGAGATTAAGACAATCTACAGAGAACAACCGATTGCAAAAGAGATGTTTGCAGTCGAAGAAGTGATCCCGATATCGAGAATCGCAACGCCAAAGGAACCAAGCTCGGGTGCAAAGCAAGAGGCCAAATAGCAATCACCAATACTAGCCACGACCCAACCGGATAAGCAAGGGACTGATGAAGATGATGATAACGAGGTCCCCCGATCTTTTATAGTCCCAGATAACTCCGACTCCACTAAATCAATGGTCGAAGAGCTAGAACATCTCACATTGATCGAGCACGTACCCGATCAAAAGATATACCTGGGCACGTGATTAACCCCCGAGCTCAGGAAACAACTCATTCAATTCCTTATAGCTAACATAGATTATTTTTCTTGGTCCCACCTTGATATGACAGGGATCCCATCGGAGATAACCACTCACAAGCTGAGCCTGGACCCTAATTTTCATCTGGTCAAGCAGAAGATGAGGCCCCAGTTCGAAGTCAAACAAGCTTTCATCAAAGACGAGGTATCGAAACTCCTTAAAATAGGGTCCATTCGGGAGGTTAAATACCTGGATTGGTTATAAAACATAGTGTTAGTCCCTAAAAAGGGGAACAAACTAAGAATGTGTGTAGACTATAAGGATTTGAACAAAGCATGCCCAAAAGACTCCTTCCCTCTGCCCAACATCGATCGCAAGATCGATGCCACGACCGACCACGAGATCATCAGTTTTCTCGATGCCTATTCCGGGTACAACCAAATACGCATGAACATGGATGATCAAGAGAAAAACCTCCTTCATCACTAAGTACGGCATGTACTGCTATAATGTGATGCCATTTGGATTAAAAAAATATCGGTGCCACTTATCAACGCCTAGTAAACCGGATTTTTGAGGAACAAATAGGAACGTCGATGGAGGTTTACATTGAGGACATGTTGGTTAAGTCCCTGCAATCAGAGGACCATTTAAAACATTTACAGGAAACTTTCAGCATTTTGTAGAAGTACAAGATGAAGTTGAACCCAGGGAAGTGTGCGTTCAGAATCAGATTAGGTAAATTCCTCGGGTTCTTGGACAGAACGAAGAAGCAACATTTTTATTCCTTCTCTAACATTCAAATTTCACAATTGTGATACTTGCAGGTGGGTAAAAGATGCGAAAAGGGGAATTAGCTCATTTCACTCTATTTTTCAACCCTAAAAACTCTAGAGGCGATTTTCTTGAGGGCTTTTCTTCCCAAAATCATCTGTAAGCAACTTTATCTAGTTTTCAATCAATTCTCATTACTTTTCATGCATTTTTAACATCAAATCTAGGAATTGTATGGTAGATATTTTGGGGGTTTGATTAGAATTTAGGTATTTTATAAAATTGAGATTTAAACCTCAAATTAAGGTCGGATTTCGAAATAAATCACATAACCGGACTTAGGGATGAATGGATAATCGAATTTTGGTCTGAATCTCGAATTTTGACCAATCGGGACCGAGATTAAATTTGGTTGACTTCTTCAATTTATATTAAGGATTGAACTTTTTTCATTTGTGGGTAGTTTCTAAAGCTTATTTTGAATTAATTGAATGATATTTGGCTAGATTCTATTTTAGTTTGGAGGCTTTCTCTAAAGGAAAAGCCGTGATTGAGTATTGATTTGGTTGCGAAAGATAAGTGTCGTGCTTAACCTTGACTTGAGGGAAATATGACTTGGTTGGTCTATTTACTATGTGAATTATATGTGTGGACGACATATATGGAAGGTGACGAGTGTAAATGCATTGTCAGGGTTAAAGCATGTTGGTTGGGCTATTTACCTTTATATTTTTACTTATTCCATGTTATATTTCGTTACATGTTTTGATTGCTACATGTCCTTACTTGATATCCCTACTTTACTTGTCATATGTTATTTAATTGTTATTTGTATCGATTTATTCATTCTTTCACTCAATACCTAATCACCTTCTATATGTTCCTTCATGTTTTAATTGTATATATTCACTGTCTCATATTTTTAGTTATTTTTAATGACTTTACATTACTTGTTGTACTTCGTTATGTTATTCCGATTATGAGAGATTTCGTAGTGAAGATATGGAAGAACATGATTGGTAAAGAAGATATTGCATGGATTGTCGAATAGGAAAGGCAAGTGTGAGCTTGGACCGATCAGATATGTTTTGGACTAGTGTTTTGACCAAGTTAATTGGGTATTGGAAGAAGAAGGCTGAAAATGAAATCAATCTCATATCCACTTCAATTAAAATCCACCAATTACAATTGTAGTCTATTTAAAATCTTAACCTATTTTATAATTAAATTAATTAAACTTATTTTATCCCAATAAAATATAATAAAGTTTGATTAATGAATGTATTATTAATTATCAAAATAGTTAGAAAATAAAAATAATTAAATATTTATTAAAATTATAAAAGCCACTTATTAAATTAATATAATAAAATTGGTATAATTATAATTATTTAAGACCAAATTATTACTATATAATTATAGGCATATAACCATTATTACTTCTATACTTACTTATTATTATCTATTTTTCAATAAAATAGATAATTTGAATAATAATTGTAAAGTTGATCAATAAGCGCAAAAATTTAATAAAAAAGGGGAGGGTCAAAATTGGTCATCAACACCAATTATTAGAAAAAATTTAGGCAAGACACTTACCTCATTCAAGCTAGTCTTCAACCTCAAACTGTATCGAAATCTCGTTCTAGCCCTCCAGTCACACAAACTCAAGCCAAACATGTCCGAGAAAGTCAAACAATACTATAAGAAGTGATCCTAATCCAAAAAGTTTTGATCTTTGATGAACTCTAAAAAGTCAAAAAGTCAACTCAGGCATGCGTTCCCGAAATTTAAGGTCCATACCAAAATTCAATGATCCATTACCTGTCGATTCCAAATATAAAATTAATTTCTAAAATCGAGTTGAAATCGTTAATCAAATCCTTAAAATATACTCTCTTGAAATGTAGTCAAAAACCTCAAGTTCTACTTTGGAATTTCATATTGTTGGTGAAGAAATCCACGTAGATTCATTGAAATATAAACATAAATAGGTAAAAATTACTTACCCTCTTGCCTTGTATGAAATCTCCATGAAAATCGCCCTTCTCCAAGACTAGGTTCAAAATATGAGAGAATGATCTAAAATCCTGAAATTTCATTCAATAACCCAACTGCAGATGTCGCATTTGCAACCAATAGTTCGCAATTTCGAAATTTCGACCACAGGTTCCCAATTGCGAAGTTCGCAATTGCGACTACAGATACGCAATTGCATCCGCAACTAGAAGTTTGCAAATGCGGATTATGCAATTGCAACCAAAAGTTCGCAATTGTAAAGTAGCAGCACCAACAATCCCAAACTCAACTGAAATAGTCTCAAACCACTTCGAATCTTATCTGGAACCTCCTAGACACAAACTAAATATGAATTTCAATCATAAAATATGCTATGAACCTGCCCGCGCACTCAAAGCACCAAAAATATATTGTCTTGACCTTTTGTTGATCGTAGTCAATTCCAAATCCTTAACTTAACTAGTCTCTCAACCAATGACCCAAAACACATCCGAGCCCCTCGGAAACCCATTCAATCATACCAACAAGATACCTTATTATAACTTGTCCCAAGTCTAAAAAAAATTATAACAACATCAAAACCAACTTCGAAGTTTGAATCCATCTCTTGACTTTCAAACATTTAAACTTCGTTGAATGTGTCTGAATCACACATAGACATTCCGGATAACAACCAAAATTTGTGCACAAGTTCATAACAACCATTAGGACATATCAAAGGTCGCAAAACCTTAATAGGAGTCTGATAGTGCCGAAGTTAACTCCAGACAAATGAAGTCTCCAACTCTTCAAATTGCTAAATTTTGATAAATAGCGCCAAAACCTTCTAGGAACATCCAAATTCGAACATATGCCTAAGTTCAAAATTACCATACGAATCTATTGAAAGCATCAAATTCTGATTCCGATCTTGTTTACTCAAAAGTCAAATCTTAGTGAACTCTTCCAACTTAAAGCTTTCAAATTGAGAATCACTCTATCAAATCCATCTCGAACCACTCGAAAATAAAACCAACTATGCATGCTTGTCATAATACACTATTTAAAGCTACTCGAAGTCTCAAATCACACAATAAAATACTGAAACTCAAAATAACTGGTCAGATCGTTACATAGAGGTTATAGAAGATCATGTGTGACTTGTGTAGTTGGAGAAATATAAAAGGAAAAAGGTTACACGAGGTTTCTTTTTGTTACTTGAGTTGATAACTGATCAAGAAATCAATAATTAAGGCTGGAAGTTAGAAGCCTACTTGGATGTCTATGAGTGAAAGTTAGAATGGGTCACGTTGGAATTTTGGAAAACTTATTACCTGTTTTGAAAATCTTTTGAATCGGTTTGAGTGTCTACTGTCTTCTTAAGAATGTGCATTTTATGTTAAATCAGGTTTTCTTACATAATGCAACATTTACTATAGATGTTAACCTGGAAGCATTTTGTGTTATCTACACGGCTTTATGTTGCATACGGTACTTGTTGCATCATATTTGATAGAGTGATATCTCATCGTGCGATTATGATAATTATGTTAGGTGGTTTGGGTGCACGGGCTGAGTTGGGTTGAGTTTTCTTATCCGCTGCAGAATGGACAAAATGAGTAGGTGATATATATACTCAGAGACTTAGTGAGAGTTATGCCATTAACTTAGGGAGGTGGTTGAGGTGATTCGTGGTTTTCTATAGATTTGGCATGTAAAGCCAATGACTAGTATTGTGTATAAACCATATTGTTTGAGGAATAGTGTAAGAATTTGTAATGGTTGTTGGATGAGTATCTTGTACTCGACATGAAGAAGTTAAAGGATTCGAAATTAGCATAATTGGACTTGATTAAGATAGATTTGGAAAAAAATACTTTGAAGTAACCTAGAATATAAAAAGATTATTATCGGATAAGAGGAGTCCGTAAGTTAGACTTACAAAAGGTGGATATATGTTTATGAGGATTTTTTTTATGACTAGTTATGTTGTGAATACTTGGAATAATAATCTATTTGAATGGGGGTATTTTATTGATACCGGATATGGTAATATGGAACTATTATGACCAAGAAATATTTTTATGGATATAAAAGTGGTAAGATATATCATATAATTACGTTCTGATAGTTCATTTATGATAGGTTATTCAAATTGAGTTAATGAATATCTAAGATAATTGAATTTTTTGGGAAGTTCCAAAGTGTTAAAGATGGGTTTATGAGTTAAGGATGAGGGAAAAAAATCCCCAATTGAGATGTAATAATAATATTACCTTTATGGAGGTGGCATAAGGTTACCAGCGAGAATATGTATAATTATTTTTTGCAATTGCTTGATAGTTTTAGAAAGATACTTGCATATTTGAGGAGGAACATATTTTAAGTGGGGGAGAATGTAATGATTCAACCAGTTGTTTTGATTTTTACCATCTCGTTTTTGTATTTATGATATTTAATAGGTTTATTTGGTGACTTATGACTTACGAATATAGATTGCATGGACCCTGAGGTGTTCGAAAGAAATTTGGAATACTTGAACTTGAAGTAGAAGCTTATAATGCCTAGAGTTGATCAAAATCAACATTTTGAGTAAACGAATTCAGATTCATGATTCGAAGGTTCCTATAGGTTCATATGATGACTTTGAACTTGTATTTATGTCAGATTTAGCACCTGGGGGTCTCGAGTATGATTCGGTATTATTGAGAAAGTTAGAACTTGACGGTTTCTTAAAGTTCTTAAGTTTGATTTGCACATTGATTCTTAGTTGTGATGTTTTCATGTGTGTTCTGATCTCTTGGACAAGTCTATTTAGAGTATTCGGACTTATCAGCATGGTTCAGCGGGGTCCTAGGGCTCGAGTGAGTTTTGAGGTGTTCGAGAAAGATTTTTATGGCACAACCCTGCAAAAATCTGCAATAAAGAAATAATTACAGTAGCAATCACTTTTCAACACTTGTATAAATAATCATATTTTTTACTTAGAGTTTATTTCACAATTTTGGAAGCTAGGGAGCTCGGATTGAGGTAATTTTTGAGGAAATGTTCTTCTACTTCATTGCAGTAAGTAATTCTAAATTGAATCTATAATTATACAAGAATCTATCATTGATTTTGCCTTAGAATCAAGGATTTTAAAGATGCAAAAAAGGAATTTTAACCAAAACTTTATAAAGTGAATTTTGAGGTTTTGAACACCATTTTGAACTCGAATTTGGAAATGAATTATATATTTTGACTCGAGAGATTATGAGTCATCGGAATTTGATCTTCATATCGGGTTTTTATAATGTAAGCCTGAATTGACTTTTTGTTGACTTTTCAGATATTATTAGTGATCGAAACTTTACTATTAAATTTTATTTCTATAGATTTATTTAGTTTATTGAGTATTATTTGGGCTAAATCGAGCTCGTCTGAAGGATTTAGAGCTAATAAAGCGTATTTTGAAGAATAAAGCTAGCTCGGGATATAGGTAAGTATATTTCTTAATCTTGAATTGAGGAAACTTTCCTAAAATGGACGTATGTGCTACATGATATGTGTTTGTAGCGATATATATGTGAGACACCAAGCATATATACGGATACTGAGGTTGTTCCATACTTGGGGTACATTTTAGGTTTCCTTATGTTTTGATATTTGTTCTACTTGTAACATGTTTAATTATTTTTATGACTAATTGAGTATTTTTATTCATGCTAGAAATCATATCTAGGGTTTTGTTACCTTATTTGAACATGATGAGCTAATTGTATGTTTGATTACATATTGTAGTTGTTGTCATAAATTATACACATACATACACCTTGACATGTTCATATCTCTTCTCCATATGCTTCTTATAGATGCTCTTATCTTTTGTACATATGTGTACATCCCTGCATATAGTCTGTTTTATGGATGAAGGTTACGCCAAACCTGGGCCTGGACATAACACAACACTCGGTACCTGACTACATGTGACCGAGCGAACCAACTGGCTGGCTGAATCAACATATGATATCATAACATACTGAATACGGAAGATAAACAAACACATGTTGATATACTGAAAGTCTGAATGATATAAATCAAAGTGTTGAAACATTAATACAAGTTTGAAACATATATGTAGGCAATATTGCTTAACATTAAAAGCATGTGACTCTGTCTAACTGTTACTCTAGTCTATGAAGCCTCTATTGAAGTACTGAAAACACTGAATGTCTGAAAATAGTGAACATTGTAAGGTAATGATAATGCCTCGAAAGAACTGGGATCACCAAATAGCTTGTACGAGAATCCTAGTGCTCTGAATTGTCAACCTGTAAATCATTACCTGCATCACGAGATGCAGCCCCGGGAAAAAGGGACGTCAGTACATTTGAATTGCACTGGTATATAAAACAATTGAAAGAAAGAACTATAAGTACTGAAACTGAAACTGAGCTGATAACTGAGAACTCATAACGGAAAACTGAAATGATAACTGCTGAAATTGAAACTGAAACTGAAATGATAACTAATAACTGATAATTGAAATGATATCTCATAATTGATAACTAAGATGATAACTACTAAAAGCGAAACAAAAATGATAATTGATAACTGATAACTGAACTGAAAAAGGAAGTAAGGATATGAATACTCCCTCTATTGAATGAGGAACAACCAATTTATCTGAAAACTGCGGCCTCAGGCCCAATATATATGTGTACAACTGCGCCCTCGGGCCCAAGTATACGTATACATAATTGCGGCATCAAGCCCAAAAATGCATAAACCATAAACTGCGGCCTCAAGGCCAAAGATGAATAAAGCATAAATTGCAGCCTCAGGCCCAAAGATGCATAAAGCATAAACTGTGGCCTCAGGCCCAAATATGCATAAAGCATAAACTGTGGCCTCAGGCCCAAAGATGCATATAGCATAAACTACGGCCTCAGGCCCAAATACAGGTATTCAACATTCAGAAATTTAAAATCAGGAACTGAGAATCATACTGCAATATATGATAGTGAAATATTGAATCACACTGAGTTACATGATACTGGAATACTGAATACTGGAATAGTGAATCACACTGAGTTATATAATACTGGAATAGTGAATAGGACTAGACTGAGACATATATTCTTGAACTGATTATGAATACTAAAACTTCAATTGTTTATGACATACTGAGTAATCTATACTAAGACTCAGGGGCATCAAACCTAAGTCTATATTGAATAAGCACTGATCTCACAACATTCAGAATGAAAGTCATGAACCAGTTAAGAACTAGACTTAACTATATTTCTTAGGCAATTAATACATTGTAAAAGAAAAGTAATATAGGGAGAATCATTAACATTACCAAACATAGAGAGTTAGCATCACATATCTTGACGCTGTCCCTTTTAATCATATCACAATGTTTCGTCGCCTCTTTCAACGATAATCTATGGCAATATATATCAAGAGGAACCAATATCAGCACTACGACTCACATTTTGGTAACTTAGGAATTTTATCAAATACCTTATGGGCGTAGATCCTCATAGCCCTCATTAATGGTGTTTTCGCCACCCAAATCTCATTCTACTACTTCTAGGTGATTCTACAATCCCAAATAGATGTAACTAACACAATTTATCATCACCCAAATATTTACAACAATCATAAGTCAACAATCCAAAATCCGAGCATAGTTTATATGGTTCTCTTTATCAAACTCATTTATTATTCTCTCAAAACTCATCAATTCATAGCTATAAATGATTAGGGAGTAGGAAAATTACCTTTTCGATGTTCACTCCTCTTGAATTTGTGTTCTAAGGTTTCTTTTCTCAACAATAGTATCTCGATCGAATATCTAATGAGTGAAAAGATTTACCCATATTAATAAGGTGTTGGAGAATTGAAATTAATTTAGAATCACCGTTAGAACTTACCTTGGATGATAGAGGGACCTTGGGGAAGTTGGGTTCTTGAGAGCTCCCCTTTCTAGAGTAGGTTTTCGTGTTTGGGGTGTGGGGGACGAGGTAGGGGTTTTAAATAAGTAAACACGTCCCAAAATTGAGAATAAAAATAAAAATAGCTTGGATAAACTTCGTCGGCGCGAGGCACCATCAGTGACGCCAAAATAATTATGTAAGGTGCCATAGGAGGCGCCAAAACTACAGTGCCTTGCACTGTCTGGGGCGTTGAGGACGATGCCTTGGACAGTGCCTTGCACTGTCAGGGACGCTAAAGTTACAGTGCCTTGCATTGTTAGGGGCGCTGAAGTTACAGTGTCGTGCACTATCAGGGGCGCTGAAGATGAACCTCCCATTAACTTAGTTGATTCTATTGAATTTTATGCACCTCACTCTCGCTCTTGATTCTAAAATAATTTTTTCCACCCATACTCATCCCGCTAGGACTTCACATGTCTAAAAGATTATATTAATACTCATTTAATGCATCCACAACTAATCCGGAGTTACGGAATGTTACAGGCTATGGCATGTGGGTCGTTCGTGTGGACTGAGATGATTATGGCACGTAAGTTGTCCGTGCAGATTGAGATGATTATGGCACGTGAGTTGTCCGTGCAAATTTTTTTGATTACTAATATTTGATATGGCGCATAGATTGGATTCATTCCTCTAGAGTCACGTGATTACCCATCATTCAGAGAGATGTGAAGTTTGAGTCTTTATTATGCATAGACATTTTGGACTCATTTTAAAGCATTCGTAAAAATGTTAGTTCATGCATATCACTTTTTACGTGCGAATTTGGCGCATCAATTATTCCTCTTGATTATATTATTTTAGAAAGTATGCTCATTATCTATTTATTTAATTGTGCACCTTATTAATTATATTCATTGTTTCTTAGATATTACGCCGAAGATGTATCGGGGAGAGGTGATTAGGCAGAACATGGCACATCTTCAACTTAGAGAGGAAGGCATTTGATAGGCGGGCGTGGAAGGCAAGGATTAGGGTAGAAGACTAGTAGGCAGTTGCACGTCTTTCATTTCCTTCCAGTAGTAGTGTTATTCTAGTATTTTCATATTTTTAAAATTCTATTATTACTACCTGATGTTGCTTGTGTTTGATTGTTCTACTTCTATGTTGTTGTTACTATCTCCATGACTTTTACACTACTGTATTTTTTTTCTATACTATCGTGTTTTGCATGCTTGCTTGAAACCGATGGTATGTCAAAAACATCCTTTCTACCTTAACAAGGCAGGGGTAAGACTCTGTATACTCTACCTTCCTCAGACCCCTACTTGTAAGATTATACAGTTGTAGTCTTGGATATTTCTTTATTATTGTGCAAGCTTATGAACTGTCTAGTAATGAAAGTGAATATTATTTCGTCAAATCTCGCCACTATTTCATTGGGGTTAAGACTTAATATTTACTGAGTACACGTTATCTTTTGTATTCATATAATAGTTCTACATATTTTTGTGTAGATCATGTCATTGGTTCTAGTGATGTAGGATGGAGCTTAAGAGCGTGATTTAAAGACTTCATGGTGAACTGCTATGCTTGGATTCACAGCTTATGGAGTCTTCTTCTATCTTGTATAACAATTTCTTGTTCAAGAGGGCTTTGTACCTTGAAACTATGTTGTACTTCATTTAGTGGCTCATGACTTGTACAATCAGTTCTTGAGGATGACATAGTATTTTTGTACATTGTTATTTTTTCATACTTTATTTTGCGCTTACGCTTGTTACGTCAGATACTTTACTATCTATATATCTTTATTGTCAGACGATGAGCCCGTTTGAATTGACTTACTTTAGGTGTTTTAAAGCCAAAATAGATTTTAAGCCACTTTGTGGTGTTTAGATAGAATAAAAAAGTGCTTTTAAACACTTATTTTTAAGCTAAAATGACAAAAATAAGTCAAAAAACAAAAGCTAAAATTTCTAACTTATGACTTTTGGCTTAAAAGTCACATACAACAAGCTCATCCAAACGGGCTCTATGCTATTAAAACTTATCTGAAACAGGTTATTCTTGGTTATTACGTGATTTTGGTTCTCTTAGTAGGAATATTAGGTATTATGACGATCAGGCTCGATGAGGTTTGGATCGTGACATAATTATTCAACAATCGACCAAACAACACAATAATCATTACTTGGCTAATTTTGCCTCCTCTTTCTTGTACTGATTATGGTGATATTGTTAGGTGACCAGTTTTCACTATGTTGATGCTCTTGAAACCCCAAAAAGAAAAAACGAAAATAAAAACTTTGACCAGAGAAGTGTGTAGGGACCACCCATTTTGTGGCTTTTTCATAATTGAAAAACTGAAATTATCTCTTTAGGCCCAATGGGAATAACGGTTTACGCTTGCTTGAGTTCATTCTATTTGCTGTAGAATTTTAATTGTTTTTAAGTTCAATGTAATTAGTTCTAGCTGAGGCAATTTTAAACTGAAGAAAACAATTACTAGGGGATATTTTAATTCTTGAAATGGGTAATATAAGAGAGACAATGTAGAAGATTGGAGATTGTGTGTGTCAGAACCTCAAATGATTTGTTCTTCACTTTTTTATTACCTTACTACAAATGATTTTTTATATCCCATTATTGCTAAAACTACACCTTTTGCTTGGTGAAAGGAAGCATCTAAATGATTAATTTACAATATTTGTTAATAATATGATTAAATAGATGAGCCTTGTATACAAACGCACACAACATTGTAGTAGTATTAATTTGCAAATGAAAGTTGAAATGGATAGAAATATCACTTACTTTTATGTATCATTTTTAGAACAAAAGATAAAATTATCATACCTATGTCATTGCCTTCACAATCTTGCAAGAAAAAAATTTACGAATAAACTATTATTTGGTTAATAATATTATATACTACTATTACAACAACAACAACATCAAGAATAACAAAACCGTTGCGATAGAGTATCTATTCAATACTATTATAAATTACTACATCAGTCCAAAAAGTGAATGGCCGAAGTGGCGGAACCAAAAAAATTTCTATAGGGAGTCAAAATATAATTAAGTAAGTATATAAAAAAAATTAAGGGGAGTCAACACATAGTGTGTGTATATATATTATATAAATAAAATATTTAACTTATTAACCCGATATAATTTTCTGATAAAACGTGAGAATTGACTCCCCTTGCCAATAAGTGGCTCCACCACTTGTTGAATTTGGTATAGTAGGATTACCTCGTTTAATTTTTGTTGTGATAGAGCATCTATTGCTTAACAATTTTGAAATAAAAACAAGAAAAATGGATAAATAAATGAATAACAGTCTTTGTTTTATTGTGTCTTAGACAAATTTTCACTATTAATGAACTAACTGCTAAGGAATTAAGTGGAGTGAAGTGAGACTTTGGTTCATAGTTGTGAAAATAAATGGTATATTTCTACCTACGTACTATTTGTATATTATGCTCCTTTACAATACTAAAATTACAAAAATAATATTTTTTATATTAAAAAATATATCTTTAACGTGTAAAAGTAAATCTGTCAAGTATAAAATAAGTTCTAAACTTATCACTTGGTATATATCAACGTACAAATTCAAATGGGCTAATAACTTGGAGCAATTGGGTCAACTTCAACCCAATGGGCTTCCAATCGGCACCGTTGTCCTCTTTTCTTCTTTTTCTTTCCCTTTTTTTTGTATGAATTTATTTATGGGACCACCCGCTATGTACATTTTTAAATAGCTTATTACAAAAATTAGAATATTCATAAAATATACTAATATTAGCTAAATATTATCAATATTAACTAATTAGATATTTGTAACCAAAAAAGGGTCAAATTTTTATTTTGTTTTGAGTGAGTGTTATTAGAATAGATTGGGTAAATATTATTGAGTTTGAATCTCAGTTTTGGGATGATTTGGAGGAGCTTTGAGGTGGTTTGAATTGAAAATTCAAAGTAGAAGATGAACATGAAAATAATAATATGTGTATCATTTGTGTATCACATGTATACCTTTATGTGAGAGACATGGTGATACATGTATGTTCGCATAACAATTTTTTGAACTCAATTTTAACTACAAATTTTGATACCAAATCACCTCCAATCTTCCTCAAATTTTGTATATTGACTCATCTATATGTTTTTAATAAATTTCAACCAAACCCATTGAAAAAGGTCATTTTTTTTTCTTAATTGAATCTTGTATACATATTTTATTGTATTTCATCACCTTATTTGCTACTTCATCTATAAAATTTCCTTTCCGTCTTGCATCTAATGTTGTTAATCACGCTTAAAATATGAAAGGAGATCTTTTCGTGTGATCCTTGGAGAGAAAGAACCTTACTTATTTGAAGTTTCAATTGTTCTTGGCTAGTTTTAATAAGTCTATAATTAATAACTAGAGGTTGGTATGTCTGAACTTATTTGAAATATTAAGATTCCTTTATTTATTATACATTCTCTGAGAGAGAGGGAGAGAGGAAGAGAGAGAGAGATTTGGGCCTTCGGGGTAAAAAGATCCACGAGTTGGATTTTATGAGTCCATCCTCACCAAAATGGACCCATATAGACCCAATATACACTAGCTAGAGACATTTTTTCACTTGAACCTAATGTTGTATCCTGGAGATCTTTTACACACATATATATATATATAAATAATTTGCCCGATTTAGCTAGATTTTTCTATTTATAAAAATAACTGGCATTTTTTATAAAATATATAAAGATTCGATGTACAATTTACATACAACAAATACAACTTATATACAAATATATTAGTTGTATATATTTTGTATACCGTTTGTACACCTGACATACAAAATATAATTTTTATATTATTTTCTTCTTCGAGTTTTAATATGAAATTTTGACCAAAACCAACTCGAGTTCTCATCAAACGCTCTCAAAATTAAGATATAAACTCCAAAGGATAACCAATCATCTGCAACTTCCAATCCAAACAAAAAATAAATTGACAAACCCCAATTTTTAAATTCAAGCTTCAAATTTTTTTAATGGTTGTTAATGGAGTTTACAACTTGTTAGGATGGATGTTTTGTATCGTTTTATACTGCATCATATAATATTGTATTGTATTATATTGAATTGTACCATTTTGACGTAATTATTTTTTGGATAGATCATATTATTTGTTTTTGTACTGCATCATATAATATTGAGTGGAATGGGAGAGGAACAAGAGAGAAAATGAAAAGATTGAAGTTTAATACGTTACTTTGTATATAAATAATAATATGCATATTGGTACTTCTAAAATTGGAGATTTGACTATTAGGAGTATGAAAGAATGAGAAGAGAATATTTCCTTGCACCGAAATTCAACTATCAATAAAAAGTTGAAACACTGAAAAAACGGAGAATGTCTATCTATTGAAATTCCGGAAAGAGCTTAACGCTTGTTTTAGCAAGAAGGTAGATTTTTTTTAAAAATGGAATTCTTCTTTTTCCAGAATTGGTAATAGATATTTTCTGCCTCCCAACTTCTGTGAACTGTTTAAGTATTAATGTTGAATTAGAACATAAAATTTTTATTTTTTTAAAACATATTTTTTATATTTACATAAAATATTAGTATAAGTTATAATAATTTATTATTAAAAACATAAGAAAAAAACACGGCCAATGAATAACTCGATTGGCTCCCGATCCGAATAATGTCATATTAAATTGAATAAATTTTTTATACCACCAAATTGTTAATCTCTAAAGAGAAGCCTTCTTACAAATATAGTAAAATTTATTACATTGTATGCATATTGTATATGGGTAAAACCGAGCTCATGGTACACCCCGACTTCTGAACACTAAATCGAGCTAAAGACATGATGACAAGGGACCAGAATCGAGGCAAGGGTCTTATCGAGTCAGAGTACGGGGGCATAAAGCCTACCCTTGAGAATATCGAGGCCATGATCCGGGATTGGTCGAAATCCCAAAGGACTTCGGAGAACGTTGCACAACTAACAGGAAGCTGTAATATTCGTGACCGGCCGGATATCACGACATGAATCTCGGCACGTATCGATGGAGAACCGGTGATCAGTTAAACATAAGAGTTTTTACCTTTTATAGAGTTGTACTTAGGATAAAACTTCCCTACTATATAAATGGGGGTCTGATTATTCATTGAACATATTGTGACACATATCCCAAAGCAATATACTATTATATTACTAGTATTGAAAGCTCTTATTCTCATTCATCAGTGATGGCCATTATGAGTGGATCGAGGGTGGATATTTCATCAAGGCTGAAATTATCCTTCTCGCATGGTTTGAATTTATTACATCGTTATTTGTTTAATCTAATGCAATTTATTATTTGTATCGAATTAATCCACGTATCGTTAAAATCACTTAGAAATTTAATAGTTATCCCTTTTTAGGTTAAATAGTATGGCGTCCATCATGGGGCTAAGGATAATAGTGGTAATTTTATACAAATTTTCCATAAAGTACCCTATTTTACACTAGTTATTTGAAGTGTCTTTAGTTTTAGGTCAAAGTTAAAAAATGTTGAACTCCTAATATACACTTCTAAAAGTGGATGCTGAGTCCGATCCCCACGACGAGAATAACAATTTGGTACCCAATAACGAGGTGCCACTTGCCGATCCCAGCAGAGTTCCGGTCGCGGACACGATCGACGCTAACTCACATATGGCCATCAATGCGAATTTGCCTACGGATCCTGAGAAGAGCGTCCGCGGGGGAGTCCGATTGGCAACCCAAAATACACATGACGGTGAAGGAGATGGGATCAACTTGCGAGTGATATTCGAAATGCTACAGGCAGCGATAGCCCATCTACAGAACCAAAGCCGTGCCCCCAGCAGAGTTGAGCCCGAGTTGTGCCCGGAAATCACGCGTACAAATAAACCAATCTCATAGAGGCCAAGTGAAGCTGAACCTGGTACTAACCTTGAAATCATAAAAATGCTCGAGGAACTGACAAAACGGGTTGAATCGGGAGAAAATAAAATCAAAACCAATGAAAAAAAGGTGGGAACCTATAATTCGAGGGTCGACCAAATCCCAAGAGCACCACCGATATTGAAGGGCCTGGATTCCAAGAAGTTTGTTCAGAAACCTTTCCTTCGAGTGCAGCTCCGAAGCCAATCCCAAAGAAGTTCCGCATGCCCAAAATTCCTAAGTACAACGGAACAACCGACCCGAATGAGCATGTGACCTCCTACACGTGCGCCATCAAAAGGAACGACTTAGAGGACGATGAGATTGAGTCCGTCCTGCTGAAAAAGTTCGGGGAAAATTTCTCAAAGGGAGTTATAATATGGTATCACAACTTGACCTTAATTCTATTGACTCGTTTGCTATGCTTGCAGACTCCTTCATGAAAGCACACTACGGGGCCATCAAGGTCGAAATCAGGAAGTCGAACCTTTTCAAAGTGAAATAGAGAGATATTGAAATGCTCAAGGAATTCGTATCCCCGTTTCAAATGGAACGAATGGACTTGCCTCTAGTCGTAGACGATTGGGTTGTTCAGGCCTTCACCTAGAGACTCATACTCAAAGCTCGCTGGCTTCACAATAGTTGAATATCCGACTGTAATCAGTAAAAAACTTATTAAATTCCTTATTGCTAACATAAATTGTTTCGCTTTGTCCCACCTCAACATGACAGGGATCCTGTAAGTTATCCCACCTCGATAACTACCCATANCCGGACCGTATTGAAAAGGTTCCTGAGACACAGCATGGAAAAGTAACAATATTAAGAAACGAGGTCCAAGAATGAAGAAGGGGTAGAATTACTGAATGAATACGAGCTGTGGCTAATACCCGAGGCATAAAAGAAGCATTTTCTACGGGATCCCGAAACCACCAGCCACCCCGACCTAATTCATGATAAGCCCACCAACTTCCTGGCAAAATGCCTACGGTTAAAAACCACCGACATGTCAAGATCCAAATTCGAATTGGTTCCTGGTCCTGGTCAGAGACCACTGTGTTCGCGCCGGCGGTCCAACAAAGAGGCGAAGTAGTGGTATCTTTCTTTCCATTACGAACGACACGCTTCGCCTACTCCCTCCCCGTGTCCACTAGCGCTCCTGCCCATAGCGAAGAGAAGGCGAAAAAGCGTCGCCGAAGCAGCATAAGCAGGCTTCTATTGCTACGTAACAATAAAGCAGGATAGCATTTTAGAGCCTGGATCCGAAGTTCCACCTGGTCAAACAAAAAAGGAGGCCTCAGTCCAAAGTCAAGCATGCATTCATCAAAGACGAGGTATCTAAACTCCTTAAAATAGGGTCCATCGGGGAGGATAAATACCTGGATTAATTAGCAAATATAGTGGTAGTCCCTAAAAAGGAAATAAATTAAGAATGTGTGTAGACTATAAGGACTTGAACAAGGCATGACCCAAGGACTCTTTCCCTCTACCCAACATCAATCGCATGATCGATACGACGACCGACCACGAGATCCTCATCTTTCTCAATGCCTATTCCAAGTACAACTAAATTCGGATGGAGCCCGGTGACCAGGAAAAATCGTCCTTCATCATTGAGTACGACACCTACTGCTATAACATATTGCCATTCAGACTAAAAATGCCGGTACCACTTACCAACGCCTAGTAAATTGAATGTTTGAAGAACAGATAGGAAAATCGATGAAGGTTTACATTGACGATATATTAGTTAAGTCCCTGCGAGCAAAGGACCATTTGCAGGAAACCTTCAACATATTGAAGAAATACAATATGAAGCTGAACTCAGAGAAATGCGCATTCGGAGTTGGGTCCGGGAAATTTCTCGGATTCATGGTGTCTAACCGAGGAATCGAGATCAATCCCGATAAAATCAAGGCCATATAGGACATTATCGTGGTAGACAATGTCAGGTCGTTCAAAGACTAACGGAGCGCATAGCCGCGTTGGGCCAATTTATTTCAAGGTCCTCCAACAAGAGCCATATGTTATTCTCGTTATTAAAGAAGAAAAATAATTTCTCATGGACATCGGAGTGTCATCAAGCCTTGGAAGAACTCAAGCGGTACCTTTCAAGTTCTCCTTTGCTTCATACTCTAAAGGCAGATGAACAGTTGTACCTATACTTAGCGGTATCCGAGATAGCGGTAAGTGGAGTCCTAGTCCGAGAAGAAGAAGGTATGCAATTTCCTATCTACTATGTTAGCGTGACTCTATGCGAGGCCGAAACTAGGTATCCTCACCTAGAAAAATTGGCGCTCACTTTGGTAAGTGCCTCTAGGAAGTTAAAACCGTATTTCCAATGCTATCCCATATGTGTCATGGCTACTTAACCATTGAGGAACATAATGCATAAGCCCGAACTCTCGGGATGATTGACCAAATGGGTCGTGGAAACCAGCAGGTACGATATCCAATATCAACCTCAAACCGCCATCAAAACTTAAATTTGGCAGACTTCGTGGCCGACTTCACGCCAGCCCTAATACCCGAGGTCGAGAAGGAGTTGTTGTTGAACTTGAGGACCTTCTCTGGAATCTGGACCCTCTTTATGGATGGTGCCTTTAACGCAAAGCGGTCCGGACTTGGCATTGTGTTGAAGCCACCAATGGGTAATGTAGTTAGGCAATCTATTAGAACTGTAAAATTGACTAACAACGAGGCCGAGTATGAGGCGATGGTTGCAGGTCTCAAATTGGCTAAAAGCCTGGGGGCTGAGGTGATTGAAGCGAAGTGTGATTCCCTACTTGTGGTGAAACAACTAAATG
This sequence comes from Nicotiana knightiana, assembly GCA_005239525.1. Classification (NCBI taxonomy): domain Eukaryota; kingdom Viridiplantae; phylum Streptophyta; class Magnoliopsida; order Solanales; family Solanaceae; genus Nicotiana; species Nicotiana knightiana. The sequence goes on along the minus strand of ML404368.1, from coordinate 138,140 downwards.
GAACTTTCGAAGTTAAAGAGGAGTGAATACGAAGGTACCTTGACGTTACATCAGTTCAAGGAATGGACTTTGCAACATGTACCTCGATATCAAAACATCGAAGCCGATGCTCTTGCCAACTGAGTATATTTTGAGGGAAGTTCACGAAGGCACCTACGGGAATCATTCAGGTGTCGAATCGTTGGTTTGTAAGATAGTCAGAACCAGATACTACTAGATCGACATGGAAAAAGATGCAAAGGAGTTCGTGCGAAAATACGACGGATATCATAGACATGCACCGATGATTCATCAGCCCTAGGAGTTGCTACATTCGGTCTTGTCACCGTGTCTATTCATGAAAGGGGGAATGGACATCGTTGGCCCCCTTCTATGGGAACTCGCTAAGGCTCAATCATATTTTATGACTGGCCATTTTTCTAAATAGATGGAGGCCTAGGCATTTGAGAAAGTCAAGGAGAAAGAAGTTATTGACTTCACTTAGGACCAACCTGAGTCAAGCACTCTGAAGCTGGAGCTTTCCTTTGGCTTACGAACCAACCTTCTCATTGGTTTCTTTTTTTACCGAGATCGAGGAAATCGGGGCCCTCTTCCTTTTCTTCTCTCCGGTTGTGGTTCTAGGCTGCCCCGAAGCAGAAGAATCAGCGGGCAAATCCTTGTCTTCGACCGGAGGCCTACGCTCAATGGTCTTTGGCAAACCTGCTAAAAGGAAATAAAATAAATAAGAACGTGATGCTAGAAGGATAAGCCTAACGGAACTTATTCGGGAAAGAAATCTTACCATGGGAACGGGCCTCCCAATGGCTCTTCGAGAGTTTGCTCCACGAGCGCTCGGAGTAGGACATCTGTGAGACAGTACCTTTGATCCACTCCTTTAATCGAGGGACAATATTTAGGACTCAAGCGATAGCTGCACCACCACAAATACCAATGAGGAAAAATGAGATGAGCGTAAAATTAACATTCAAAGGAAAGTTGTACCTACGTGATGCATTCCACTTCTCAAGGAATGGCCTTAATTCGGCCAAAATCAAGTCTGAGGTCCTCACTCGGACAAAGCGTCCCTGCCAGCCTTGATCCCGGTCTTCATCGATGCTTGAGAATGGGGCCTTATTAGCCCGACACACGAGCTTTATCAGTCCCCCTCGAAAGATACGGGGACTATATAGACGGAGTAGATGATCTGCGGTGATCCGACATGAGTCGATCTTGTTCACAAAAAATTGAAGGAGGATTACAATCCTCCACAATGATGGGTGGATCTGACCGAGGCATACCTCGTACGGAAGTCTATAATGACCGGGTCCACCAAGCCCAGTGTGAAGGGATAAGTGTAGACACTTAAGTACCTCTCAACATGGGTATTAATGATCTCCTCGGAGTCGGGGACTACTATATCCTTGTGGGCCAAGTTGCAGTTCTTCCGGATTGTGGGGAGGTCATCTTCGGTGATTGAGCAAATATATATCGATACCTCCTCACGCTGACCCTGCACCGAAGAGGGCTTATCAACCTTAAATTCGACAACAATCGAACAACCCCCGGGAATGAACATCTTCAAGGGAAGTTGAGGAGCCGGTTCATCGGTAACCACATTAGCAGCAGACCCCCCAAGGTCGACCACATCGGAAGTGGTTTCATTGATTTCGACAGTCGGTTGGGAGGTAAAACGGCCTTTTGGGGAACATATTTGGAGGTTTTGGCCATTTTTATCTAGAAAAGCTTGAAAACGATAGAGAAAGGTTGAAAGTTGAAAGCTCAGATGTGCTGGTTTGAGTAGAGAATGAGTAAAAATATTTCAACGTACTTAGGAATCTTGAGTAACGAGGGTAAAACTGCTAAAGTATAAAAAAGGGTAATGAAATCCTGAAGGCACGAGGGTACAAGTTTGGACGTAAAGTAAAAAATGAATTAAGGAGGGGATATTTATAGGGGCTCCGCGACGTTTCACGTCCAGGGGTAGCCAACCGACGACTGGCACGCATTTGAGGTCACAATGACATGCCTGGCAAGATGTTTTGGGTTTCTTGTCGTTTCTATCACGGTGTATTGAAGAAGGAGTCGGGGAGCTCATGTCATTTCTTGTCAACTTAAACTCCGAGAAAAGAGAGGACTATCTGTATATGGGTAAAACAAGCTCATAGTACACCCCGACTTCCGATACGCTAAACCGAGCTAGAGACATGATGACAACGGACCGGAATCGAGGCAAGGGTCTCATTGAGTCAGAGTCCGAGGCATGACGCTACCCTCGAGAATATCGGGACCATGATCCGGGATCGGTCAAAATCCCAAAGGACTTCAGAGAATGTTGCACGACCAACAGGAAGCCGTAATATCCGCGACCAGCCGATATCACGGCGCGAATGTCGGCACGTATCGATGGAGAGCCGGTGATCAGTTAAACAGAAGATTTTTTTTCCTTTTATAGAGTTGTACTTAGGGTAAAACTCCTCTACTATATAAAAAGGGGTCTAGTTATTCATTGAGCACATTGTAACACACATCCCAAAACAAAATACTATTATTTTCTATGTTATTGAAAGGTTTTATTCTCGTTTATCAGTGCTGGCCATTGTGAGTCCTGATCGGTGACATATATTTTATCAAGGCTGAAATTATCCTCCTTACGTGGTTTGAATTTACTTATTTTTATTTATTTAATCTGACACAATTTATCATTTGTATCGAATTAATTCACGTAACCTTAAAACGACTTATAAATTTAATTGTTATTTGTTTTCGTGGGTAAACACATAAAATATAATTTAGTAGAAACTAAGCAGGCCCACCCAAGTGAATGAACTAATCATAGAACATCTAAATAATAGTAGTGAAGATGTGCTTTTAGCAAGCGTGATGATGAACAGACAGGCATGCGTCATTCTGTGATAATCCCAATTAAATGTATATTTAACTGTACATTTTTTGAGTTACATCGTTTGAAGAAAAATCTAAATAGGCGTTTTGGACATAAAAATTATAATTTTAAGCAAAATATATCTCGAGTTAAGTTGAAAAATGATAATTTAAATTAGAAATTATGTTTGAACATGTGTATTTCACTTGAAAAATATTGTAGTTTTGTGAGTATAGATTTTTTTTTTTTTTTGAACATTTAAAAGTGGGCAAAATCGCTTTTGTGTTTTTTGAAAAAACCATTTTCGAGTTTTTCTAAGAACTTGGAAATTTTCATGCACAAATACATTTCTAAAAAGAATTTTGATTATTTTTATGGACAAAGATGAAGGAAGAAAAAGGCAAGTAGTATTTCGCGAACTCTTCAAAGAATAACAGTAGAAGGAACATGTACAGAACACAAAGTAGCACGCATTCAGAATGTGTCAGATATATATAGAGAGAAGGAGGAAGGAAGAGAGTTTGCAATATAATTAGGACACAAGTGATGATTGTCTTTCTGAAAAAATCCAAAGAGAAAGTGGCGTAGCAGTTGGACTGTGCCGACAAACAGCACGCTCAGGCGGCAGTAAGCAGTGCACCGCTCCAAAAATTACTGCTTTCCATAAGTGAAACTAAGTCATATTTTTCTCTCATTTTGTTTTATTTTATATATAGAGAGAGAGAGATTGCACATAAATAATGATTAGGAGTGTTGTATAGTAAAATACAGTATTTAGATATTTCAATTTGATATTTTTAGTATTCGATTTTTAAAATATTATACTAACACCGTTTCGTATGGTTCAGTTTTATTCGATTCGATACCGTAAATAATTATACCGTAACTAATACGGTTTTATTTTATTCGGTTCGATAAATTCGATTTGAATATTAATTAGTGTATAAAGTCATAGATTGTAATGTTCGTAATTAAAGTATTCAAAAGTACAAAATTAAAAATGCTTGTTGACAAATGTCTAAAACCAGCAAATATCAACTCAGAGATAGAAAACCTTACATAAAGAAATAAATTTGAGCATTAGAAATGTCGTATTACTTAAAGTTAATTGATGAACTTAGAGAAAATAAAATTTTAACTTTTATATTTATATTATAATTAATAATATGTGTTATATGTAATATAATATATATTTTATTACAATATTGATATTTCAGTATTTCATTATAAAATACCATATATCATACATAATATTAACTTTTTTTTAAAATTTAAATTAAATATCATAATAAATATCAAAATATCGAATATCAAATATCAAAATCTTCAATTTCAGTACACGGCCCTAAGACCAGAGAACTTACAGAAATCTTGACGTAGACCAATTGAAAGGAATAGTGGCTGAGTCATTGATTGGTGGGGATTGTCACGTTATAAGATTGGAGCAACCACGCATATCACAGTTTAAATAAGGGTTCGGAACCCAAATAAGTTAAAATTGAACAAAAAGAATAAAAATAAATCAAAAAATATATATAAAACCAAACTATGTATAACGCCACACTATGTGGAGCTATACATTAACGGTAACTGTACTGTTAGTGTATAGCGCCACATAGTGTAGCGTTATACATACTGAAATTTCTGACAGACAGGTATAACGCCATAGTACCTGGCGTTATACCTATTTTTCTGTATAGCGCCTTGTACTGTGGCGTTATACCTGCTTCCTGGGCCCACAAATAATTCAAAAAGCGTATAGTGCTTACTGCTTTGGCGCTATACAATTAAAAAAAAATTTCTCCTGCCAGGCATTCTATATAAAATGGTTAGAATTGCATTTCATTCAATCACAAAAAAATTTCAACTCTTGATCAAACGTTTATTGTTGTTAAAATTCTCAAGCATTTTTTCATTATGTCTGAAGAGCGTAGAATAAGAGTTTCATTATATTGGGGGG
>ML404368.1:95371-128039 GCA_005239525.1 Nicotiana knightiana | reverse complement strand
TATATATTTGGGTTCGGGCTCGATATTTTGAGGCCCAGTGGTACCAAATTAACATTAATAATTACTTATGTGTCAAACTTTAATATTTTTATAATTTTGTGTATTGTACAATTATTAACTTAATTGTACAAAGTTTGCATTTTCGACTACCAGTATAAGATACTTAAATTAAAGTATTTATACGCTGCAATACTACACATTACTACGCTACAAGGCTCTACATTTTACTACGCTACAAGGGTCTACATTTTACTACGCTAAAAAGGTGTATATTTTACTACGCTAAAAAATAATCTAACTAAACATGAACAACAAATAAATTTAATTACTAATAAAACACAAAACGACATGAAACACATATATATAAAAATAATTATTAAGTCCGGATAAATTTAACATACTAGTTTCGCAAAAAAAAATAATACAAAACGAACCGGATAAATTTAACACACTAGTTTGGCAAGNCACTAGTTTCGCAAAAAAATAACAAAAAACGAAATAGAACACATACAAATCAAAAAATATGCATTATTATTAAAGTTTCAACATATAATAAAACGAAATACCTCGAATAAATTAAAATTTTGACTCCGAAAATGTGTATCAACAACAATACGATGCTCTACTCGAAAGTGGGACCAAAACTCTTCAACTTTTATGTGACGGGGGGGAACCAAATTATTATTATTATTTTTTTTGTTTTTAAATGGGCAGAATCAGGGTGGGGGACCAAATGAAGAAGAAGAAGATTAAAAAATGGGGGAAGAAGGAGGACGGCACATTTCCCTAGAAAAATAGGTATAATACCGGGTACTTTGTCGTTATACCTGTCTGTCAGAAATTTCAGTATGTATGACGTCACACTATGTGGCGCTATACACTAACGGCATAGTTACCGTTAGTGTATAACGCCACATAGTGTGGCGTTATACATAGTTCGATTATATATTTTTTTTTGACTTATTTTTATTCTATTTATCCAATTTTGCCTAATTGAGTTCTGGAAACTTAAACAATAAAACTTTTTCGATAGATAGAGCTTAGACTGAGAATCTCGCCTATAAAAGATAAATAAGTGTTAACAATAAGTGTTAACAATAATTTTAGAAATTATTGTGTCTATCCATAGTGAACTTTTATAGCGCTGCTTATTGGTGGACTCCTATTTCTAACTAACCTTATCTAACAAATCTTTTCTATAATTTAGAATTTAAATAATATTATTGATTAAGACCGATTTATCTTATTCATTTATTAGCGGCTTTTATTTCCGTAGAATTGACCGAGCTAATGCTTCATGCCATAGCCAGTCCTTTTTTCATTATTTCACTTTTTTTATAATCTGAATCATTAATTAAAGGACCAGAAAAGAAAAAGGGAGAGTACTACAGCTTATTTTTCAATTATATAATAGGTTACGAGGCCTGAATAACTTCAACAAAATTCTTACTGCTATGGTTTCAATATAAATAAATATTTATGATCAGCATATGCTACGGTTTCAAAATGCATATCTAAACACTACAATTTCAATTTTCAAATTTATTTTTTAATACAACTACAAAAATTCTTTTTTCGAGTTCCAATCAAATCTATGTATAAACACCTGCTAATTCTTTGTAGCAATTAAACTTAATTAGAGCTACTAGAATGTTAAGATTTAGTTATCAAATGAATTTATTCAGAACTGGCCAGCATTGTGTTCCTATCCAGAATCTACTACTTGTAAATATTTTCAGTACAAAAAGTAGATCAATCAATTTGTGAAATTCAACTTTCTGATACTCCTAAATCGACGTAAAGAAATGATTTTCTTCTTTGGAAAAATACAATAGGGATGGACAGGAAAAAAATAAATTAAAGAAGAACAGGTTGAATATACTTAGATTCCGAGGAGAATGTTCAGTCTCGTGGCCTTTTGTGCTGGAACTAGAACCGCATGCTGTCTAACTAGATTCTTCTATATTGTTTTTCCTAGTTCACAAACCCAAAGAAAACAACACCCTGTGATCTCTCTTCCAAACTTTAATTTAGTCAGCGCTTGGCCATAGATTCTTAAATTTATTTTAAAAAATTTGTTTTGGATAAAGTTTGGCTTGAAGATAAAAATGTGTTTGGACATACGTTTTTAAAATATATTTTCTAAATTTATTTTAGAAAAACATGTATATTATAAGGGATTTGGCCCAAAATCAGCAATTGAGCTGGTTTTGGGATTTTGCTAAAATATAGGCAAAATCTATAACCAAACATGGTTTGCTAAATAAAACCCAAATTTATTTTGACAAAATCTGTGGCCAAACGATCCTATGTATCTCACGTTAAAGACGATTTAAAATTTGAAGTGTATGAGTTCTTAAATGATCTTAACTTAATATTATAATAATAATAATAATAATAATAATAATAATAATAATAAGTTCGTTCTCAATCAAATAATTATAGATATATACAGTGGTGATTTTTAATATAGGTGCAGAGCATGAATAAAAAAACTGCTAAATTCGCGTGAACTATTGTAATTTAAGTTGTAGATCCGCCCTTGGCCACATGGGCAATATACCAATTACAGATGCAATTTATTTGTATATTGCGTTGTGTACTCTTTAATGTGTTTCACACACCTATACTACATTCTTCTGTCCGTTTAATCTGTCACTTTAATTAAAAAAAGTTGTCATTTTTAAAAACTAAGGCATGAACACTTTTTGTCTATACCACTCAAGTATCAAACTGTTTTTCTTAGTTAGGCTTAGTATATATGTTAAATTGTTTTCCCATCAGAATTCTGCACGTATGGAAGGGATGAAATCATCAATGAAAAACTTGAGTAGCTAACGAACCACATAATTAACAGCTGATCTACATATAGTTACATCATGTTTTGAATTAACTATTCAAGAATGAAACATACGATAAAAATGGCAAACTTAGTAATTATCTCCTTGCTAGCGTACGACATTCATAGTTAATTATATCAAGTGAACGATAATTACATTTCATCCATGAAGTTGGTCTAGAAAAAAACCTAACTAATTACTATTACACATCCAAACTCGCAATAGAAATTACTCACGATAAAATATATAGTATAAACATTGAGAAAACAATGCTGCTATCCAAATAAAGCACGTATGAAAAAGAACAGAAGTTCTTGGACCGAGAGACGCATCTATAGTGTTAGCTGCATGTTAACGTAAATCCAATTATTTGATAATATCAACTTATGATCGATACAAGAACCCATAAACGTCAAATTCTGGATCGGCCTCAGCTGGAATCCTAGTAATTTGATGTTCCTTGATCTAATACTCTTCGCCTTTTAGACCGTTCACCAGTACCATAACTCGAACGTTGTACTATAGACCTCAAAGCATCTCTCAAGAACAAGAGAGACTCATCACTGCTATGATCTTTATCAACAGCTAATACAATCACATTACGAATTCTTCCTCCTAATGTGACCATTTCAGCTCTTAGAGGACTCAATCCGAGTGATTTTAGGGTTTCGATTAGGTCAGGGATGAGATCGAACCGATCATCGCAACAAAGGCAAGCCTTAATGAGTAATCTCCCATCAGCTAAGCAATCATTTGATGATAGCACTGTGATTTCATCAGTTTCAGAAGGGAAGTTTGTCTCATCAAGTTGCATGATTTCTGAAGTCTGTTGTTTTAGCTCCCTCACTCGTTGAACCACTTTGGCTAGCAAAGATGCTTTATCTGTCTGTAAAATGAAAAAATAAACACATTCAAAAAGACAGCAAAAAAGAGGAATTAAAAAAAATGCTGTGTGTATTTACTTCTTTCCTTTTTTTTTTTTTGTTTGTAGAAAAAGTGAAACTACTTTTCCAATCCCATGTAATGTATATGGAACCTTTTCACTACCGTGTTCTAATAAATCAGAATCTTGAATACCAAAAGTAAAGGTGGGATGGGGCGGGGGGAAGTAGGTGAAACCAAAGGTGTTGAGATCTTAACTTTTTGCAATATGAAATATATATGACCTAACTAATAAGGTTAGCCTAAACTGGCATGGAAAGATAATTACTTAACCAAAAAATTGAAAGGACGGTTCAAATAAAGTTAATTTCTTCTTTAAATCTATGCCCCATAATTTTTTATTTTTTTAAAAATCGAAGCTAAAAAAGGGATTTTTTATAGAAATTATCAATAAAAAATTATATCAAATAAATAGATGAATTTGTTCATTTTTTCAACAAAAAGAATAATCATGTTTTCATTCAATCTTCCACCATATTAAGTAAGGAAAGAGAGAGTAAGGGCGTAACACAAGAGTACTAATAATAAAAAATTTTACGCGACGAGTTTAAGTCATTTAATTTTTACCTGTTAAATCAGGTAGCGTAACATATTTTCAAGATTATAAATCTCATATTTAAAAGGGATTTACTTTTTGATATTCTTTACATGATTGAGAGTGGAAAAAATTCTTTATATATACACACGATTTGTGCAAAGAAATTACCTTTGAATTGCAGGAAAGTAGGGTTCTGAGTCTATCAAGATGACAATTAATCCTCTCTCTTCTTCTTCTTTCAGCTTCTTTATGATTCTTAGAAGCAGCAATAGCTCTTGCCTCTGGAGTAGTAATACTGTCTACAGTTTCTTGAAATTTCACTGATTGAGAGTAAAATGATGAGCTACAAAAGCTTTTGATAGCTGGAATATCAAAACCATATTCTCCCATATTCTCGTTTGATTTATTTTGGGTCAAATGATGGCAACAATCCAAGTTTTCTAGCATGTTTTCTTGTTGCATATTTTTGGATTCTAAAGAGAAACTTTCGGTGGGAATTTAGAGAAAAAGGAATAAGTGGAAATGATTGGATAAGATGTATGATTATGTCTAGGGTTTTCTTCTTCTCTTTTATCTTTTTGGTCGTTTCTTCTTTGTTGAGGTCGTTTTGGTTGAGTTGTGGTCACATGAAATGATGATATGAAAACCACGCGGTTTTATTTTATCTCAAAAAAGAGAAAGCGCTTTTTATCTTTTTTGTAAGTACCTTCAATTTGACCGAGAAAGAGAAAATTTTGGTGACAATTACCCTAAATTATATATAACTATATATTTTAAATATTATGGGATACTTAACATCCCCTCGTATTCCTAGGCATACAAATTAGAACACAATACTAGGAAACACTGGGGTTGGCACGACATGGATATATCATGGTAAGAAGAAAATAGTATTCCTAACTCAATCCTAAAAATTAGTTAATGAGAGAATGATTATCGAGAATTAATATGTTGTTTACTCCATCCAAAACTAAAATCGTTTACCAATGTGTTGTTAGTTAATAATTACATCATGTCGAAGACATGATAATTGTATATAAATGTCATTTTTAATGATCTGATATCATATTTTAATATGAAATCATAACAAATAGAGATTTTAAGTTCAAATGTCATTCTACCTTTCAATAAAAAAGATTCTAGTGCATGGTCATAAGAATCAGAGTAGCATATGAGAGTGCGTATAACATATACTCGATCCAATAATTTAAATCTTCTCTTTAATAGTTAAATTTTTAAATGAAATTGTCGCATAGGATGTGCATTCGAATCGATTTATCGATAAATCGAATCGATTATATGTTATCAGTTTATCAATTTATTGATTTCGATTTCGAAATTTTTCTTATCGAGTTATCGATTTTGATGTCGATTTTGTCCTCTTCGGTTATCGATTTATCGATAACCCGATAAGATATATTAAAAAGACAAATATACTCTTATTCTATAATACCCTTTCCTTTACCCTATTATTTCCTCTACTCATTCTTCACTTCAGTGCCGCTTTTCTTACTTTTTCTTTTTTCTTTTCCGGTGGCTTTAGTGTTCGCTTCTGTCATTGGGGGGCAAGGTGAAGGAGGAACACATCTCCCTTTTAATTAATGCTGGACTTCTAGTAAATTGGACTGGTGGTCTGATGCCAGCATTTGTTTTATTATGCCCTTTAAGGCCGCAACATCCAAAATATTGACTTGTTTTCTAGAACAGCGAAAATTAGAATGCCTATTCTGATTCTTATGATAATTGAAGACTGCTATTGGTGTCAATAAAAATTCTCTAGGATGAACTTTAAATCAGTTTGTCGTAGTTATGAATGTAATGTAAGTAATAAGAGGCCATTTCTTTCCAATTTCTGTGAAGGATTCTAATTGGGTTAGAATTATTGAATTGAAAGAATTATATTTGGCATAATCTAATCTTACATTGAAGTGGTATGTCTTACTATCCCAATTTTAATTCAATTCCTTTCTCATGTTGTCTCTGTTACTTGTTTTTCCTTGTATTTCCTCCAAGATGCGGCAACTTATTGATCCGAACATGTACTGGTTTGCAATTCCAAATATTGGATAAGTTCTCAAGGGCCTATCAAAGTTTTGACATGGCCCTCTTTCCTTCCAATTTTAAATCTAGATTGTCTGTGCATGTGTGTTTGATATGACAAGTCATTTTTTTCGTCATTTTCATGAAGTAATTTTTCAGGAAAAGAAAAAGCAACTTCCATCAAAATGGGGAAAGCAATTATAAATGCTGTTCGTCTTATTTAACTTCTTTTTGTCCATATTAGTTAGGCGTGTTTATATCGATATAATTTCCATGGAATCCCGCAAATTTTTTTATTGGTGTAATCGATAACCGAATCGATAAGCCCCAAAAATCGAAAAAATCGAAACCTTATTGAAACGATAACGATAAGCATATGTACAAATCGATAATCGATAAGTAATTATCGATAAAGGTCAAAATCGAATCGATAAATCGAATGTACACCCCTACTGTCACATACTAATTACAATTAGAGGTTCCACATACGGTTCTATACAACACTAACCATAACAAGATATTTGGCTAAGAGTTTTGGTTCATTTAGGTAATACTTCGAACAGTATTTGTCATAGTCCCTCCAATAGTATTGATATTTGTATGGGAGGTCTTTGGGGAAACGGGGTACGTTACCTCTATTAAGGGTTGATAGTTGAGAGTGTGACTTTTATTATATTTGGAGAATATCTCGGAGGATCACATATTTAAATCGGTTGTTGATAGTACAATACAATACCAATAGTGGCAGCCGAAAATGTTGCGTTTTTATTAAGGGGTATGAATGGGAAATGGAAGAGGTACCTCTTGGATTGCACCTCTTTGTGATGACCCAAAAGGTCATCTTGTGTTAATTTAGCAAAAACTGTGTTTCGAGGCCCTGAAAGCCTCAGTTAATCTCACCTCGATGTGCGTGCACATCCCGAGCGCGTAGCCGGGAAGTCTTTATGTAAAAATGTGTTGAACAATTGAATTTATGATAATTAATGGAATAAAGTTGACGTTGGTCAATATTTTTGGTAAACGGACCCAGACCCGTGATTTGACGGTCCCGGAGGGTCCGTAGGAAAATATGAGATCTGGGCGTATGCCCGGAATCGAATTTCGAGGTCCCAAGTCCGAGAAATGAAGTTTTAAAGAAAATTATTTTCTGAAAATAAGAAAGACTTTTGAAAATGAACTTTGATGTGAAATTCTTCTTACCAAGCCCGTATACTGGTTCCGAAGCCCGGAACAGGTTCAATACGTTTTATGTGAGTTATCTGTAAAATTTGGAAAGAAACGGACTTGGTTTGACGTGTTTCAGATAAAAATAGGAGAATTTAGAAGTTTATGAAGTTTGAGAAAATTCTACGGATTTTTGAGTTTAATTCATTGTTTTTGATATTATTTTAGTGGTTTAATTACTCGAATAAGTTTGTAGGATGATTTTGAGGTTGTGTGTATATTTAGTTTTGAGCCCCGAGGGCTCGGGTGAGTTTCGGGTAAGTGTCGGGGTGTTAAACTTAGGAAAAATCTGGTGTAAATGGGCTGTTGCTGGTGTCTGATGCTTCATTCTATGCGACCGCGTAGGGTTAGCTGCGATCACATAGCTTTAAGTTAGGGGGAGGTCAGTTTCCTCTATGAGATCGCATAGAGCTGTCTGCGATCGCATAGAGTATAAGAGAGTTGGGGAGGGGACTGGGTATTTTTCCCTTCTGCGATCGCATCAATCGGTCTGCGATTGTATGTGTCCACGTCCGGTTTCTCTGCGATCGTAGCCTTCAATTCGGGATCGCGTAAGTCCAAGACCAGTACCCTCCGCGATCACAAGGTATATGTCGCGATCACGGTAGCCAATTTTGCCGTTATTTAAATGCTCAAAAACAGAATACCCATTACGGGATTTTGACATCTTTCACCATTTTCTTCTTCTCCACTCTTCTTGGGCGATTCTTGGGAGGCTTTTACTCCATAACTTCATAGGTAAGTGTTCTTAACTCCGCCTTCTTTCATTTTCATCAACTATTATCAGATTCTAGGCCTAAAATCTTGGGTTAAAAGGTAGAAATTGGAGGTTTTGGGTAGAGTTAGAGCTTTTGGAATTTTGGGGAGTTCAACCTCGTTTAGGGTCGGATTTCAATATAAATTGTATATTCGGGTTCGTGGGGGAATGGGTGATCGGGTTTTGGTCCGAACCTCGAGTTTGGACCAAGCGGGCCCGGGGTCGAATTTTGGTATTTTTGGAAGAATGATGGGAAATGCATATTTAGGCTTTGGGATTGGATTATTGAGTCATTATTGATATTGTTTAGTCGATTATATCTAGATACTATCGTTTCGGAGTTGGGTTCGAGAGGGAAAGCATTGCTAGAGGCTTGATTTGGATTCTTGGAATCGAGGTAAGTGTTTGGCATAACCCTAGCTTGAGGGAATATGTGTTGAGTCATATGTGCTAAGTGTTATTATAATGTTCAATGTATAGGTAAGGTGCGAGTACCTATAACTTGTTGTCAAGCATGCCCGTGAGTCATATCTTATGGTATATGTGTTTTTCTTCGATATCCACTGTATTATGAAGTAGCTTCTATTTTGGAGATTATTCAATTGGTGGAAACACTGTTGATTAGTTGTTCGGTTGAGGATTATTTTGGTTATGCTATACGTTCAGTGAGATTGGTTATAGCTAGGTCCTTTGCCGGGACAATGATATTTCTGTTATTGTTCCCTTGCCGGGACAGTGATATTTCTGTTATTGTTCCCTTGCCGGGATCTTGTAAATTATGGTTTGTATTGTGGTTCTTCCTTGCCAAATTGTTGTTCTGGTTATTGTTGGGTGATGAAGAATGTAAAGCACGAAGGGTGATGCCGTGCCATGATTTATATTTAAAAGCACGAAGGTTATTGCCGTGCCGATATTGTGATTTTACAAGCACGAAGGGTGATGCCGTGCCATGATATGAGAGATAATGCACGAAGGATAATGTCGTGCCATGATATTGTGAGGTAAAAGCACGAAGGGTGATGCCATGCACTTGTTTTGGTGAGAATGAGAGTAAAGCACGAAGGGTGATGCCGTGCACTTGTTTGTTCTCTGTTGTTATTCAGATACTAGACACTTTCCATGTTCTGTTACTCAATAAGTGTTTTCCCCTTTGTACCCTGGCATGTTCTTCCCGTACTTGTATTCAATTGTTTACTTCCTGTCGTTATTTCTATTATATATTATTGAATTGCACATGTGTTTATTATTTGTCGTGTCCTAGCCTCGTCACTACTTTGCTGAGGTTAGGCTCGACACTTACTCAGTACATGGGCTCAGTTGTACTGGTGTTACACCTGCACTTCTTTATGTTGTGCAGATTATGGTACCGGACCCGGTGGACAGTGATCGAGGGAGTGTCCTTCAGTCCACAGGCGACACTGAGGTAGTCCTGCAGGCGTCCGCAGGCCTTGGCGTTACCTCCTCTATCATTCCTTTTTATTTCTGTCTTCTCTTGTACTTCCGAGATAGTTGTATTGTTTTGTTCAGACTTTGTTTTTAGCAAAAAAAAATCTTAGACTGTTCGTGAGTTTGTGACACCAGTCTTGGGGGTATGTTTAAGGAAATTTTTGTACGAATTATTAGTTAAGATGTTGAATTTCTTACCTTTCGCTTTCTCATATCTATTTGTTCTTATATGTCACTTTTAAAAATGCTAAACAGCAAAGGAATAAATCGGAATAGCTAGTAACGTTGGCTTGTCTAGCGAGTTCAATGTTAGACGCCATCACGACCTGAAGGTGGGATTTCGGGTCGTGACAAGTTGGTATCAGAGCACTAGGTTGCTTAGGTCTCACAATTCATGGACAAACTTGTAGAGTCTGAGGGATCGGTACAGAGACGTCTGTACTTATCCCCCAGAGGCTGCAAGGTTAGGAATAACTTCACATTTCTTCTTCTCTGTCGTGCGGTTTGAATTCTAAATGCTAACCGATTTTCTATTCTATTCTCTTGCAGATGGCGAGAACGCGCGCTTCCTCATCTACTGATCAGCAGCCCGATCCTCCTATTGCAGCTCCTGCGAGGGGCCGAGGCCGTGCTAGAGGCCGAGGCAGAGCTAGGGCTCAGCCCAAAGCAGCAGCACCAACGGAGGACCCACGAGAAGACTTTTCGGTGAGGTTCCTGCTCAGGCAGTTCCAATTGGACGAGCTCAGGTCCCAGAGGGGTTCATTGTCACCCCGGTTCTTCAGGATGCTCTGGTCCGTTTAGTGGGACTTATGGAGAGCGTGGATCAGGCTGGTCTTCTTCATACTGCACCAGTCGTCTCTCAGGCTGGGGGAGGGACCCAGACTCCTGCTACCCGTGCACCAGAGCAGCTAGCTCCTTAGTTCCAGACTACAGCACCTCAGGCAGCTGGAGCAACTCAGCCGGGTTTTGTGGCACAGGCAGTTGAGGGGGAAGCCATGTCTGCCGATGCTTTGTGGAGGTTGGATCGGTTCACCAAGCTATTTTTACTACATTTACTGGTGCATCATCAGAGGATACCTAGGATTTCTTGGACAGTTGCTATGAGGTTCTTCAGAACATGGGCATTGTGGAGTCCAATAGAGTTGATTTTGCTACATTCCGTCTTTCTGGTACCGTCAAGACTTGGTGGAGGGACCATTGCTTGACCAAGTCAGCTGGGTGTGCACCATTGACTTGGTCTCATTTCTCCGAGTTATTCTTGGAGAATTTTCTACCAGTTACTTAGAGGGAGGGTCTTCGGAGGCAGTTTGAGCGCCTCCAGCAGGGATCTATGACTGTTACACAATATGAGACCAGGTTCATTACTTTGGCCCGACATGCTATCATGATACTCCCCACTGATTGTGAGAGGGTGAGGAGGTTTATTGAGGGTCTAGCTCGGCCTATTAGACTCCAGATGGCCAGAGAGACAGGTACTGATATTTCATTCTAAGAGGCGGCCAATGTGGCCAGGCGTATTGAGATGGTCTTATCACAGGGCAGTGGTCAGGGGTCTGACAAGAGACCTCGCTATTCCGTTCATTTCAGTGGTGCCTCATCTGGAGGCAGAGATTCCTTTGGCAGAGATCATCCTCCTAGGCCATCCAATCGGCGCTTCAGGTATACCGCAGTGCACCATCAGCTCCTATCAGTGCACCACCGCTTCAGAGCTTCCAGGGTGGTTATTCTGGTCGACAGGGACAATTTCAGGGCCAGCAGCCTCAGCAGTAGAGGGCTTGTTACTCTTGTGGTGATCCAGGGCACATTGCCAGGTATTGCCCCCAAACTTCTGGTAGCTCTCAGCATCAGGGTTCTCGTACTATGATTCCTGCACCAGGTGCAACCTTACCCCCTCAGCCTGCTAGGGGTGGAGGTCGAGGTGCCAGAGGTGGAGGTCAGACTCATATAGGTGGAGGACAGGCCATGAGAGGTAGAGGTCAGCCCGCAGTAGTTCGACCCAAAGATGTTCAGATCGGAGGGACTCCACCCCGGTGCTATGCCATTCTGCCAGGCCTAAGGCCGAGGCCTCTGATGCAGTTATTACATGTATGGTTTCAGTTTGCAGTAGAGTTGCTTCAGTTTTATTTGATCTGGGATCTACTTTCTCCTATGTGTCTTCATATTTTACCCCTTATTTGAGTATGCCCCGTGATTCCTTGAGTACTGTTGTGCATGTGTCTACACCTGTGGGTGATTCTATAGTGGTAGATTGAGTCTACCGTGCTTGCTTAGTAGTCATTGTTGGTCTGGAGACTCAGGTTGATCTTTTTCTTCTTGATATGGTTGGCTTCGATGTTATTTTGGGGATGGATTGGTTATCCCCCTATTATGCTATTCTGGACTGTCATGCCAAGACAATGACCTTGGCCTTTCCAGGGGTGCCTCGTTTGGAGTGGAGGGGGACTCCTAGTCATTCTTTTGGTAGAGTCATTTCTTATATGAAGGATCGGCGCATGGTCGAGAAGGGTTGTTTGGCCTATCTGGCCTAGAGCCGAGGTTCCTTCCCTGGAGTCTGTGCCCGTGGTTCGTGAGTTTCCAGAGGTATTCCCTGCTGACCTGCCGGGTATGCCACCCGACAGGGATATTGATTTTTGTATTGAGTTAGTTCAGGGCACCTAGCCTATTTCTACTCCGCCGTATCGTATGGACCTGCCAGAGTTGAAGGAGTTGAAGGATTAGTTGCAGGATTTGTTGGATAAAGGCTTCATTAGGCCTAGTGTTTCTCCTTGGGGTGCTCCAGTATTGTTTGTCAAGAATAAAGATGGCTCGATGAGGATGTGTATTGACTACCGACAATTGAATAAGGTTACTATTAAGAACAAGTATCCTTTGCCGAGGATTGATGATTTATTCGACCAACTTCAGAGTGCTTCAATGTTTTCTAAGATTGACTTGAGATCTGGTTACCATCAGCTGAGTATTAGGGCATATGATGTCCCTAAGACAACCTTTCGCACTCGTTATGGGCATTATGAGTTCTTGGTGATGTCATTTGGGCTGACCAATGCCCCCACTGCTTTCATGGAGTTGATGCACCGAGTGTTCATGCCTTATTTGGACTCTTTTGTGATTGTTTTCATTGATGATATTTTGATTTACTGTCGCAGCCGAGAGGAGCATGAGCAACACCTTAGAGTCATCCTCCAGACCTTGAGGGATAGTCAGTTGTACGCAAAAGTTTCCAAGTGTGAGTTCTGGTTGAGTTCAGTTGCATTTCTAGGCCATGCGGTATCGTCATAGGGTGTTCAGGTAGATCCCAAGAAGATTTCAGTAGTCAGAGATTGGCCTAGACCCACCTTAGCTACAGAGATCCGGAGTTTCTCGGGCTTAGCAGGTTATTATCGCCGGTTTGTGGAGGGATTTTCATCCATTGTAGCCCCGATGACCAGGTTGACTCAGAAGAGTGCACAGTTCAGGTGGTCTGATGAGTTTGAGGCGAGCTTTCAGAAGCTCAAGACAGCCTTGACCACGACACCAGTGTTAGTTTTGCCCACAGGTTCAGGATCATATACCGTGTATTGTGATGCTTCACGAGTTGGGCTTGGTGCAATGTTGATGTAGGATGGCAAGGTTATAGCCTATGCTTCTCTTCTGTTGAAGGTTCATGAGAAGATCTACCCAGTTCATGACTTTAAGTTAGCAGCTATTGTGCATGCATTGAAGGTTTGGAGACATTATTTGTATGGTGTGCCATGTGAGGTGTTCACGGATCATAAGAGCTTACAGTATCTGTTTAAACAGAAGGAGTTGAACATGAGACAAAGGAGATGGTTAGAGTTGCTGAAGGATTATGATATTACCATTCTTTATCATCCCGGGAAGGCCAATGTGGTGGCCGATCTTTGAGCCGAAAGTCAGCCAGTATGGGTAGTCTTGCCTATTTATCAGTCGGAGAGCGACTCTTGCTTTGGATGTCCAGGCTTTGGCCAACCTATTTGTGAGATTGGAGGTTTCTGAGACTGGCAGTGTTTTGGCCCATACCGTAGCCCGTTCTTCTTTGTATGACCGTATTCGGGCCAGGCAGTATGATGATCGCCATTTATGTGTTCTTAGATATAGAGTCAGGCACGGAGATGCCAAGCAGGTTACGGTTGATGTTGAGGGAGTTTTGAGAATGCAGGGTTAGATTTGTGTACCTGGTGTGGATGGTATTCGTCAGTTGATAATTCAGGAGGCCCATAGTTCCCGATATTCTATTCATCCGGACGCCGCAAAGATGTACCAAGACTTGCGGCAACATTACTGGTGGCGGAGGATGAAGAAGGATATTGTAGCTTATGTAGCTCGTTGTTTGAACTGTCAGCAGGTTAAGTACAAGCACCAGAGACCCGGTGGATTGATGCAGTAGATTCAGCTTCCCAAGTGGAAGTGGGAGAGCATCACCATGGACTTTGTAGTTGGACTCCCACGGACTCTGAGGATGTTTGATGTAGTATGGGTAGTTGTGGATAGGCTGAACAAGTCAGCGCACTTCATTCCAGTATCAGTTTCGTATTCAACAGAGAAGTTTGCAAGGATCTATATGAGAGAGATTGTTAGACTGCATGGTGTGCCCATATCCATTATATCAGACCGAGGCACTCAGTTTACCTCCTATTTCTGGAGAGTATTTCAGCGAGAGTTGGGCACCCAGATTGATTTGAGCACCGCATTTCATCCTCAGACGGACGGGCAGTCCGAGCCTACTATTCAGATTTTGGAGGATATGTTGTGAGCTTGTGCCATTGACTTTGGTAGTTCATGGGACCAGTTCTTGCCTTTAGCTGAGTTTGCCTACAACAACAGCTATCAGTCGAGCATTCAGATGGCTCCGTATGAGGCGTTGTATGGTAGACGGTGTCGGTCTCCAGTCGGATGGTGGGAGAGGCTAGATTGTTGGGTTCTGAGTTATTCCAGGATGCCTTGGACAACGCAAAGATCATTCAGGATAGACTTCGTACAACTCAGTCCAGGCAGAAGAGTTATACAGATCGCAGAGTTCGAGATTTGGCATTTATGATAGGCGACCGGGTATTTCTTCGGGTGTCGCCCATGAAGGGTGTGATGAGATTCGAAAAGAAGGGCAAGTTGAGCCCTAGGTACAATTGTCCATTTGAGATTCTGGACAAGGTAGGAGAGATGGCCTACAGACTTTCCTTGCCACCTAGTTTGTCAGCCGTGTATCCGGTATTTCACGTGTCTATACTCTGAAGGTATATTGCGGACCCATCTCATGTACTTGACTTCGGTGGTGTCCAGTTGGAAAAGTATTTTTCTTATGAGGAGCAGCCGATAGCCATATTAGACCGGCAGGTGCGACAATTGAGATTGAAGAGTTATCCTTCAGTTCGTGTTCAGTGGAGAGGTCAGCCTATTGAGGCAGCTACTTGGGAGTCCGAGCCCGATATGCGGAGCCGTTATCCCCACCTTTTCCCCGATTCAGGTACTTTTCTACGTCTGTTCGAGGACGAACGGTTGTTTAGAGGTGGAGATTGTGATGACCCAAAAGGTCATCTTGTGTTAATTTAGAAAAAATTGTGTTCCGAGGCCCCGAAAGCCTCCGTTAATCTCACATCGATGTACGTGCACAGCCCGAGCGTGTAGCCGGGAAGTCTTTATGTGGAAATTTGTTGAACAGTTGAATTTATGATAATTAATGGAATAAAGTTGACGTTGGTCAATATTTTTGGTAAACGGACCCGGACCCATGATTTGACGGTCCCGGAGCAGGAAAATATGGGATCTGGGTGTATGCCCGGAATCGAATTTCGAGGTCCGAGAAATGAATTTTATTAAGAAAATTGTTTTCTGAAAATAAGAAAGACTTTTGAAAATGAACTTTGATGTGAAATCTATGTTACCGAGCCCGTATATTGGTTCCGGAGCCCGAAACAGGTTCAATATGTGTTATGTGACTTATCTGTAAAATTTGGAAAGAAACGGACTTGGTTTGACGTGTTTCAGATCAAAATTGGACAATTTAGAAGTTTATGAAGTTTAAGAAAATTCTATGGATTTTTGAGTTTAATTCATTGTTTTTGATGTTATTTTAGTGGTTTAATTACTCGAATAAGTTCGTAGGATGATTTTGAGGTCGTGTGTATTTTTGGTTTTGAGCACCGAGGGCTCGGGTGAGTTTCGGGTAGGTGTCGGGGTGCTAAACTTAGGAAAAATCTGGTGTAAATGGGTTGTTGTTGATGTCTGATGCTTTGTTCTACGCGATCGCGTAGGGTTAGCTGCAATCACATAGCTTTAAGTGAGGGGGAGGTCAGTTTCCTCTATGCGATCGCATAGAGAAGTCCGCGATCGCATAGAGTATAGGAGAGCTGGGGAGCAGTCCGCGATCGCATCAATCGGTCCGCGATCGCGTGGGTTCACATCCTGTTTATCTGCGATCACAGCCTTCAATTCGCGATCGCGTAAGTCCAAGACCAGTACCCTCCGCGATTGCAGGGCACATGTCACGATCGCGGTAGCCAATTTCGCCCAGTTATTTAAATGCTCAAAAACAGAATACCCATTACAGGATTTTGACATCTTTCACCATTTTCTTCTTCTCCACTCTTCTTGGGCGATTCTTGGGAGGATTTTCCTCCATAACTTCATAGGTAAGTGTTCTTAACTCTGTCTTCTTTCACTTTCATCAATTATTATCAGATTCTAGGCCTAAAATCATGGGTTAGAAGGTAGAAATTGGGGGTTTGGGTAGAGGTAGGGCTTTTATAATTTTGGGGAGTTTAACCTCGTTTAGGGGTCGGATTTCAAAACAAATTGTATATTCGGGTTTGTGGGGGAATGGGTGGTCGGGTTTTGGTCCGACCTCGAGCTTGGACCAAGCGAGCCCGGGGTCGAATTTTGGTATTTTTGGAAGAATGATGGGAAATGCATATTTAGGCTTTGGGATTGGATTATTGAGTAATTATTGATATTGTTGAGTCGATTATGTCTAGATACTATCGTTTCGGAGTTGTATTCGAGAGGGAAAGCAGTGCTAGAGGCTTGATTTGGATTCTTGGAATCGAGGTAAGTGTTTGGCCTAACCCTAGCTTGAGGGAATAGGTGTTGACTCATATGTGCTACGTGTTATTATCATGTTCAATGTATAGGTGAGGTGACGAGTACCTATACCTTGTTTTCAAGCATGCCCGTGAGTCATATCTTATGGTATATGTGTTTTTCTTCGATATCCACTGTATTATGAAGTAGCTTCTATTTTGGGAGATTATTCAATTGGTGGAAACACTGGGTTGTGAACACTGTTGATTAGTTGTTCGGTTGAGGATTATTTTGGTTATGTTGTACGTTCAGTGAGATTGGTTATAGCTGGGTCCTTTGCCGGGACGGTGATATTTCTTTTATTGTTCCTTTGCCGGGACGATGATATTTCTGTTATTGTTCCCTTTCGGGGATGTTGTAAATTATGGTTTGTATTGTGGTTATTCCTTGCCAAATTTTTGTTCTGGTAATTGTTGGGTGTGGAAGAGTGTAAAGCACGAAGGGTGATGCCGTTCCATGATTTATATTTAAAAGAACGAAGGTTAATGCCGTGCCGATATTGTGATTTTAAAAGCACGAAGGGTGATGCCGTGCCATGATATGAGAGATAATGCACGAAGGATAATGCCATGCCATGATATTATGAGGTAAAAGCACGAAGGGTGATGTCGTGCACTTGTTTTGGTGACAATGAGAGTAAAGCACAAAGGGTGATGTCGTGCACTTGTTTTGGCGAGAATGAGAGTAAAGCACGAAGAGTGATGCTGTGCACTTATTGATTCTCTGTTTTTATTCGGATGCTAGACGGTTGCCATGTTCTGTTACTCAATAAGTGTTTTCCCCTTTGTAACCTGGCATGTTCTTCCCGTATTTGTATTCAACTGTTTACTTCCTATCGTTATTCTATTATATATTATTGAATTGCACATGTGTTTATTATTTGTCGTGTCCTAGACTCGTCACTACTTCGCCGAGGTTAGGCTCGACTTTTACTCAGTACATGGGGTCGGTTGTACTGATGCTATACCTGCACTTCTTTATGTTGTGCAGATTACGGTACGAGGGAGTGTCCTTCAGTCCACAGGCGACACTGAGGTAGTCCTGCAGGCGTCCGCAGGCCTTGGCGTCACCTCTTCTCTCATTCCTTTTTATTTTTGTCTTCTCTTTTACTTCCGAGACAGTTGTATTATTTTGTTCAGACTTAGTTTTTAGCAAAAAAAAAACTTAGACTATTCGTGAGTTTGTGACACCAGTCTTGGGGGTATGTTTAAGGAAATTTTTGTACGAATTATTATTTAAGATGTTGAATTTCTTACCTTCCGCTTTCTCATATCTATTTGTTCTTATATGTCACTTTTAAAAATGCTAAACAGCAAAGGAATAAATCAGAATAGCTAGTGACATTGGCTTGTCTAGCGAGTTCAATGTTAGACGCCATCACGGCCTGAAGGTGGGATTTTGGGTCGTGACACTCTTCTTCTCACCCTTTTATTGTCTATAAATTTAGAGGTCTGGCCTCATTTTTAAAATATGGAAAATTTGAAATCATCTCCCCTATTTTCTACTTTATTACATTATTTTCTTAATAAACATAAGTGTCAAGTGTGATTTGCTCCGTTTGTTGAGTTCGCTGAAGTTCTGTGATTTGAAGTGCCGCTATCACAGAATAGTTATTCCGTTCTATCTTGGGAGGAATTAATCTGTATACCTTGGGCAACAGTGAGGGGATTAAATTCCTTAAGGACACACTGTGAATTCAGTGGGCTCGAAATTATTTTACGATTTGTTTATGAACTAACGTTTTCTTGCTTCTCTAATTTTTCTGATTTTGAACACAGTAATAACAACAATCTTAAGAAATTTTTAAGAGGAAAAATTAGACAAAAACGGTGGCCATGCCAGAACATTTTATGAGCGACTTGATTTTAAAATGGCCTCTTCTTGCCTAAAGGATACATCTGTTGGCTCGCGGTCATTGCTTGTTGTGGTAGTAAATTATCTTTTGAAGGTATTTTCTTCTGGCGGTGAATCAAGTGCCTGCATCACTTTGATTTAAATAAATACTGTCAAAACATATTTCTACAAGTAAGTCTTGAAATTATTTTCAATGATTGTGAAAGTCCATTCCAAGTGGGATTCACTTAAAGCAACTTGTGAGTTGTCACTTTGAATAATAGGTTCTCCTTTTAAAGAGAGAATTCTTATATGACGAGGTCATTGTTTCTGGAATAAACAAATGCATCTCGGGATCAAATTCTTTTTACCGATTCCATGGACACGTCAACTAGAAGGGGCTATGATATTGTTGTGAGAACAAGCCACTCGTAGCAATCCTTCCAATTTAACTGTAGTGTTCACAACCAAAAGGGCAAAAAGATCCTTGGCATAGTGCCTAATCCCAACAGAGAAGGAATGACATGAAATTTTCTCTCTCTATAAATGTTCGTTGGTTAATATGAAATGAGACGTTGTCTGTCATGAAAAAAAAAATTTGCAGAGGCACTAACATAATGGTGACGTTTGAGGAACGGAACATTGGAAGGCAGTATATAAAGTTCAACTGAGAGTGGGAACTAATTAAGGCGCTAGTCTGTCATTGCTTTTAAGGCAGAGTTCAAATTGATAACAATTTCTGTAAACAAAACTTGGTCCAATAATGGTACTCCTGTTGAGAAAAGTAAGATTGAAAAGTTCAAAATTCTAAGAAAATAGAAATTGGAATCATAGATACTGCCAAGTGCCAACAATTAATTAAATGGTGCCACTGGGTCATTCACATGAATTCTAGTATATTCATTCTGATGTGAAATTAAAGAAACAAGCCTAAATAGGTCTTAAAACCGAAAGGGTATTTGGAGGTAGAGAATCTTTTTGTTGCGGAATTGCCGTACGACAGTGGCTAAATAGAGTTGTATTGCGGAAAAGAAGAACTACTTCTTTAATTATGTGCCCTATATGATTCTGAAATTTAGTTTCAATAAATGTTAGGGTAGATTGATCTCAAAGTATATTTGCATGCTATAAAATTTGATTAGTTGGTATATAATTTGGTAGCATGTATAATTATGTGAGAGATAATTTTAAGGTCATAAGATATTATGAATTAGACATACATCTTTACTTGAAAATTATTTTGGGATCATAAAGATACTATTTTATATGTATATTATTTTAGAGTGAATAAAGATATACATATGTTGGTTTGATAAGAACAATATATCAAACTGTTGAAATGTTAAGGGGTTGTAATGGTTTAGTTGGAAAACTATTTGGAAAGAGAATTAGAATTCTCGTGATTTTCTACTCCTGTTTCGAGATCAAAATCTGCTTGATTTTTTACTCGTTCGTTGAGATTAAAGTTTTCGTGACTTTCTACTCATTTCTCGGAAATTAAAGTCTAAGTGACTTTATACTCGTTTTGGAGATTAAAATCTTAGTGATTTTCTACTCCAATCTATTACTCGGTTTGAAGATTAAAAACTTCACCGTTTATTAGATACGGTATCAGATATTACTTGGTTAGAAGATTAAAAATTTCACTGTTTATTAATTCTGATTGTGTCAAATTGGTTTGAAGATTAAAACCTTCACCTATTCTGGCTCTGTCGTGACACAAACAACAGTTCTTATGGTTGACTCTACAAAGTATAAGGGGCGGTGAATGTGAGTCTCCTTTTGAAGAAATATGTTTGGAATATGGTATTATTCATCAAACGACAGCTCCTTAGCCACTGCAATCTAATGGAATTGTGGAAAGAAAGAATAGAACGTCAAAGGAGACAATGAATGCCTAGTTGATAAATTCTGGTTTGCCCAAAACTCTTGGGAGGAAGCTATGCTTACAGCTAACCGAATAGTCATCCACGTTCCCCATAGCAAAACGCAATCCATTCCTATATGAAAAATGGAAAGGAAAGAAAACCTAACTTGAAATATTTTCAAGTGTGGGGGATATTTGGGTAAAGTGCAAGTTCTTAAACCCAAAAGAATAAAAGTTGGATCGAAAACTGTTGATTCCGTTTTCATAAGATATGCAACAAATAGTAAGGCATATCATTTGACATAGTAAACGTCACCAGATTTTCTGACATTCTTGTTAGCAATGAGCTTCAAACTTTGCAAGAAGTTATGTCTTTCTCGGAAAAAAACAGTCAATAGTGAGTTAGAATCCATATTAAGTAATCATACTTGGGAAAATGGTTGATCTTCCTCTAGGAAATAAACCTATGGATTCTAAGTAGATTTTCAAAAGAAAAATGAATGTTGATGGTACTATTGACAAATATAAGGCAAGATTAGTTGTCAAAAGGTTTATACAATGAGAAGGTCTTGATTATTTTGATATATACTCGTCGCTAACGAAGATTACATCTATTTAGATGTTAATAGCATTGGCCGCTGTGTATGGCCTTGAATCCATCAGATGGAAGTAAAAACAACCTTCTTAAATGGAGATTTGGAGTAAGAAATTTATATGGAACAACCTGAAGGGTTTGTGGTTCCTGAAAAAGAAAAGAAGGTGTGCAGATGTGCTAAGTCTCTTTATGGACTATAATAAGCACTCAAACAATGGCATGCAAAATTTGACTAGAAAATGTTGTCAAACAATTTCAAACTAGTGTATTTACATTAAGAATACTCTAAATTATGTTGTCATTGTTTGTTTACATATGGATTATATGTTGATAGAAAAGGCACATGAAACATGTGAAATGTGGGGGCATTTAACTTATGCATAACAAAAGCTATTGTTAGACATGATGTATATATTATCTAGAAGAATTAGATGATATGATTTTTTCTAACCCCAAGAATCCTTAGGGATATGATAATGTAGTCGGTGAATTCATTACTTGTTCAGTCTTAGTGATGACTAGTGATGAAACTACAAATCCGAAAGTTGTTTACGTGCCGTTGCAAAAATTATTTGTTTTTTCTTGAACATTTATAGTGTTTAGCTCTTTCATGAAAGGGTGTCACCTGGAAGGCTGTGACTTTTCCTGAAAAGTGCGTTTATATATTTTGTATAAACATGACATTCATGAACGAATGTATTGATACACTGGTCTATAATGAGGTGAACCAACAGATGAACATGACCAAAATCCATTGCAAGTTGGATTTGTTTCATGAATGAAGGTGCTATAATTTGCATATCATATAGAAGTATCAATAAATAGCATACAAATACTTGAAAATGGCGGAGTGATTGCGAAATGTGTTAGATATTAAAAGGTTGTGGCCACAACTGATGCAAATCATTCCAGTTTTTGTTATAATATACTATTGCTACATTAAGTGTAGTCAATAGTCTGAAATGCAATTGAAAGTCGAGACGTATTAGTCTACGAATTAATGAAGTTCGCATTGAACTTTCATGATAATGAAATGAATCTTGAAATACTACTCAAAATTATGCTTTGCACTATCATAAGTATCCCCCGATAATAGAGGGGTATAGTGATGCAAATTAGATCACCGATTCAACCGATTCTAAACATTCGGTGGAGGAGCGATGTCTTGGAAATCGTCCAAACAAATGTGCATTGACCGCTCTACAGTGGAGGCTGAGTTTATAGCCTTAGACAAAGTCAGTGAAGAAACTGAATGGTTCCGGAATTTCTTGGAAGATATTCCATTTTATCCCAAACCTTTGGCACCTATATGTATATAGTCAAGAGGAAATAGGCCGGGCAGGGAGCGTTATGTATAACAAAAAATCTCGTCATATTTGACGGAGATACAATACCGTTAGACAACTACTCTCTAGTGGTGTTATAACGATTGACTATATAAATTCAAGAGATAACGTGTCGGATCCACTTACAAAAGGCTTATCTAGAGAGACAGTTGAAAGATCATCGAAGGGAATGGGGCTAAGGCCTAGGACAAGTCATCATGGCGGTAACTCTACCTAGCAGACTAGAGATCCCAAGAGCTAGATTCAAATAGATCAAACAAAGTTATGAATGACGGTTTAACATTGTCAAATAAGTCAACTCATTCTCGTGATGAAGACGATGTTCAGAAATCAAGTTAAAGCATTAAGGCTTTTTGATGAGTCAATAAAGCATAAAGCTTTTTAATGATTTGCTAAGTCTAGCTGGATATGACCAGATAGTGTGTCTATAGAATTACACGTTTAGAAATCACCTATGTGAGTGTGAAGTATAAGCCGATTTAAGGAGAATGAAAGTAAAGTCCCATTCTCTAAACACTCATCAAATCAGGCGATGTTCATGGTTGAAACAAATACAACTATGAGAACCAAAGACGGTTAAGGACTAATTGTGTGACTTGTGGTTGTCTAGTATACACCAAAGTTCGACGATTCAAAGATATCAAATCTACCAATTGACCGAGTATATCCAACATAAGTTCACTACGGAAAGTTCAAAGGGACACCTACTTATCCATATGCGATTAATCCTTAATTGCGAATCACACAAGTATTTTCATGCATGTTTTTCCACATATGTCCATTCCCCATTCATGTGGGGGATTGTTGCATTTTTATTAAGGGGTGTGAATGGAAAATGGAAGAGGTACCTCTTGGATTGCACCTCTTCTTCTCACCCTTTCATTGTCTATAAATTTAGAGGCTTGGCCTCATTTTTAAAATATGGAAAATCTGAAATCATCTCCCCTCTTTTCTACTTTGTTGCATTATTTTCTTAATAAACATAAGTGTCAAGTGTGATTTGCTCCGTTTGTTGAGTTCGCTAAAGTTCTGTGATTTGAAGTGCCGCTATCACAGAATAGTTATTCCGTTCTATCTTGGGCAACAGTGAGGGGATTAAATTCCTTAAGGACACACTGTGAATTCAGTGGGCTCAGAATTATTTTACAATTTGTTTATGAACTAACATTTTCTTGCTTCTCTAATTTTTCTGATTTTGAACACAGTAATAACAATATAAAAAAAAATAAAGCTACATAGATCGTGTAGGAATACGCTTAATTATTTAAAATAATTGTGTATACTTTGACCAAATTAAACGAATACTATCACACCATATTAAATTTATGGGTGAAATTTAAAAATAGCTAGATTTACAAGTGGTAATAATTGAAAAATAGACATTCAAAAGTAATCGAAATTTAGCCACATTTCATGTAAAGATAAATCTGAACGAAAACACTGTTCAAAATAAGGAAAATATTCCAGCATAATATATTGGAGTTCGAATTTTTACATGTGAACTTTCAACATAATATACTGGAGTTCCAGTATATATGCTGGAACTCCAGTATATTATGATGGAGTTCCAACATAAATATACTGGAACTCCATCATAATATACTGGAGTTCCAACATAATATATTGGTCCAGCATAATATGCTGGAAGTTCATACACAGGTGCTCAAATCTCCAGTATATTATGCAGGAATGCAGGAACTTTTCGTGCGCTGGAGTTCCAACAATATATGCTGAAAGTTCATACACAGGTGCACCAATCTCCAGTATATTATGCTGGACCTTTCCGTGTTGCAGCAAAATAGTGGCTATTTTTCAATAATTTTGCAAACGCGGGTTACTTTTCAATTATCATTCCGAAAACTAACTAGCCCATGTTATTTTTACTATTAAATTTATCTTGGGCCTAACTTAGTCTAACAATAATTCCTTTTCAGTTGTCAAATATATAATTGATCTTTTAGCATATGTTAGTATTTTTAAAAAAATTCCCTATGTTTTCCAATCTCAAATATTTTATTAAATTACATCTAGCATTGGGTGTGCATCTTACTCCCACCACCAAACATTTATATTATCTATTTCAACATTGAGTCCATTGGATCTCAATCAAAAGATATTGGCCAGAAAGTAGAGGTTCTAGCCAATTTTGACACATGCTATCTAACTAACAAAGAAATTAGCCTTATCGTGCTTAACCCTAAACTAGGTAGTTCACATTTGTCTAGTTGATATGAGAAGTTGTTAGATTCTGCTGTCAATCATAAAATGTCATGACCCGAAAACCCCAACAAGTCATGATGGTACCTAATTCAACTCATTAGGTAAGAAAAACAGTATACATCACTACTATAATGAGCAATCATTAATGTTATTAATGAAACCACAAAAGAATTCAATACAACTATCCCAAGGACTGGTAGTACAAATCATGAACCACTATGATTTGAATTTATAAAACCGGTAAAAGAAATAGATACAACATCTGTTTGAAGATTACATAAACAGAAATAAAGTCCTAATCTACCGTGAACAAATGGTAGCTCCAATTTGGGACGCGACTCTGTATTCAATGCTTGCCTTCTTCATCTACAGCAACTCAGCTCCAAGAATCTGCATGCAAGGTGCAGAAGTGCGTATGAGTACACCACGGTCGGTACCCAGTAATCATCAAGACTAACATCGGTGAAGTAATGAAGAGGTTCAAGTCAGATGATACTCACTATTCAAATGACATGTGCAATGTATTGAAGACTTGCAACAGAAAGTATGGCAAAAAAGTAATAACGCTAATTTCATCAGAACTAGTAATAACAATTTAATGCAAGTAAAGGCTCAGTTTTAACAACAAGTCATCAAGTAAAATGCATACATATGGAACCTATATCAGTCACACTCGCACGACAAAGACCTCGTGCATATATCAATCACACTTACACGGCAATGACCTTGTGATCGCACGGTAAAGAACTCGTGCCAATATCAATCACACACACATGGAAATTACCTCATGCTCGTATAGGAAATACCTAGCACCAATATCAATCACACTCTTATGACAAAGACCTCGTGCTCGTACGATAAAGACCTCGTAAAAATATCAATCACACTCACATGACAAAGATCTCGTGATCGCACGACAAAGACCTCGTGTCAATATCAATTGCACTCGCGCGCAAAGATCTCTTGCTCGCACGACAAAGACCTCATGCTAATATTAATCACACTTGCACGACATAGACCTCGTGCTCGCACGACAAAGACCTCGTGCCAATATCAATCATATTTATACAACAAAGACCTCGTGCTCACATGGAAAATACCACGTGCCAATATCAATCACACTTGCATGGCAAAGACCATGTGCCACATATAATCACACTCGCATGGCAAAGACCCCGTGCTCGCACGACAAAGACCTCGTGCCATGTATAATCACACTCGCTCGGCAAAGACCATGTGCTCGTACGAAAAAGACCTTGTGCCACATATAATCACACTCGCACGACAAAGACCTTGTGTCAATACCCAAACAATTCACTTAACATGCCCACATGTGTCACAAATTTACAACAATAATGCCAAAGTTTCTATCACAGATATGAGTTCATAATTTAGCAACAAAGTGCACAAGGACATGAGAAATATTAAAAATGTGTGGATATTTAATAAATATTACAGCTAAAAACAAGTGAAGTGATCATGTAAAACATAGCCACAAAGTTATTAAGTATGTTTCATATACAATACATCCTCAAATTAGGGCATATTAATAGCCTAAGGTCTATTCCGGTCACAACCCACACATAGAACATGTGTGCATGCTCGTTACCTCGTGTACACATTGCTTTTCACATAACACAATAGGCAAGTAATGCTAAATCCTACGGGTATTCCCCCACACAAGGTTAGGCAAGATACTTACCGCAAACAAGACAAATCAATACTCTAAAAATGCTTTCTCGCACGTATCGACCTCCAAACAACTCAAATATAGCAAAAAATAACTCAATAACATCAAATAATGACATATGAATTAAACCCAAATGATAAAGGACGAATCTTTAATCAAATACTCAAAGTCAACCAAAAAGTCAACCCCGACCAGCACAATGGAACCTGACAAAACTCATCATTCTCTTTTGCATTTTGAGTATCATATTTCCTGATCTGATATATTTTGGGGTTCACCACTAGATTTTCCTAATTTCAGTTTTAATGCTTAATGATTCCATCACATATTCCTCAACCGTTTCATTATTGCTACCCTGAGGTTTTTGGCATTTAACCCTAAATCCTTTTCCTATCTCTCTACAGTTGGCTATTGCCTTGTCTAGTGCTATAACGACCATGCCAGCCATTTTAAGTATTTTAGCCTCATATCACCTATTTAATTCGTTACATATGTTTATTTGGTTTTATGTGACTTGCAGAGATAGTTTGTTTTGCTTTAGGGAAGTTTTGGGATTGAATTGAGATACTTAGTCCCAATGTTGGATTCTTAAGTTGTAAGAGTTGGCCGAAGTTTGACTTTTGTATAGATGACCCCCAAATAGTATGTTGACGGTTCCATTAGGTTTGTATGGTAATCTTGGACCTAGGCGTATGAACGAATTTGGATTTGGAGTTTCGTAGATTGATTTGGTTTTATTTGGCGAAAGTTGGAAAGTTGAAGGTTTTGAATGCTCATACGTTTGACCGAGGGTTGACTTTACTGATATCGGATTCGTATTATGGTTTCGGGAGTTAAAATAGGTATGTTGTGTCATTTGGGACTGCATCAAAAATTTGAGGTCAATCCGAGTTGGTTTGATGTGGTTCGACATGAGTTTCGAAAGTTGGAAGTTCTTTAGTTCCTTAGGCTTTTATTGAGGTGAGATTCGCAGTTTTGATGTTGTTTTGTATGATTTGAGGCTTCGAGTAAGTCCGTGTTATATTCTCGGGATTAATTACTATGTTTGGACTGGGTCACGAGGGGCTCGGGTGCATTGTAGATGAGTTGCGGATCATTTTTACATTTTTTGGGAAAATATGTTCTAGTATTTTCGCACCTGCGAGGGTCCGGTTGCAGGTGTGAGTCCGTAGAAGCGAAGTTGCGATGGAGGTGGTAAGGACCGCACATGCGGAAGATTTGGCGTGAATAAAGGCCGCATCTGTGATGAAGAGACCGTAAAAGTGTGTGCGCAAGTGCGATGGGAGTTGATAAGTGGGGATTTTGACTGCTTATTAGCGCCTTTTAGCTTTGTTCTAGTCTAAAAGTATTGAATTGTGTTCCCAAAACTAATGAAATTATTCAAAACTGCAGGAATGCTGGAAGTTGGTCTCCGGAGATGAAATCCGACTCCAAAAGGAGTAGTCTGAAGCACAAGGCAATAAAGGCCAAATAAGCACAAATCTACGGTCCGTATAAGGAATTCTGCGGCCGCAGAAGAAATTGCGGACCGCAGAATTCCATCTGCAGCCGCAAACAAAGAGGAAAAATCTAGCAGAGATTTGCGCAAAGTGCGGGCCGCACAATAGCTGGGCTAAGAGTCGAAGATCAAAGAGTATGCAAAAGGACCAAGTCCATGAGCTTCTGTGAATTGCGGACCCCACAATATTTGTGCGGCCGCAGAAGAGTGCCTTGTGGCTGTTGTTCCAATTGTGCGGACCGCAGAAGTGTTGCCTTGCGGCCACAGTCCATATATGTGCGTCCGCAAAAGAATTCCTCGCAACCGCAGTTCAGAAATGTGCGGCAGCAGAACTCCAGCTCCTGCCAGATAAAGAAATCTGCGGACCGCACATAGAATTGTGCGGTCACAGAACCTTCCGTGGGGAATTGTTTTCTGAGATTTTTAGCCTTGTATAAATAGACGAGTTTCACAAAATTATGTAAAAGTTTGAACCTCTAAAGTTGTTGTAGCGGTTTTTCTTTACTACTTTAGGAAGTTTTAGGTTATTTTGGTGTATTTACAATTGATTTAATCATTTTAAGCTTCCATTATGAGTTTAATTAGTTTTTCTTCTTAATTTTCTTTAAACCCCATTATGAGTAGCTAGACTTTTACTAGGATTGTGACCCAACCCTAGTGTGTAAACCTTATGGGTATCTAATTTAATGCTTGTTTATGATTGGGTGTTGCTTATTTAACTTAGTTCATGATTTAATTGTAGAATTAATGGTTGCAAACATTAATTCATGACTAGTTGTACCGGTTGGCCAAGGTGAGGGAGAGGAAGGCCCGTGACTTAGACCAAGTCAGGTGCATCAAGGACGAGGATGGAAAAGTATTGATGGACGAGGCACTTATTAGGAGAAGATGGCAGACATACTTCCATAAATTATTGAACGAGGAGGGGGATATAGGCATTGTGCTGGGTGAGGTTGAGCACTCCGAGAGTCGGCGATATTTTGGGTACTGTAGGTGAATTACAGTAGAGGAGGTGGAAGGGGCGATGCGTAAGATGTGCAAGGGCAGAGCGAAGGGACCAGACGAAATCCTGATGGAATTCTAGAAGAGCGCGGGGCGAGCAAGTTTGGAGTGGCTCACTAGGCTGTTTAATGTTATTTTTAAGACGAAGAAGATGCCCGAAGAATGGAGGTGGAGTACGATGGTTCCGCTTTACAAGAACAAGGGTGATATCCTTAATTGCAATAATTATAGGGGTATCAAGCTGTTGAGTCACGCTATGAAGGTTTGTGAGAGGGCGGTGGAGGCCAGGGTGAGGAGGTATGTGTCTATTTCCGAGAATCAGTTTGGATTCATGCCGGGGTGTTCGACTATGGAAGCGATTCATCTAGTTAGGAGATTAGTGGAGAAATACAGGGAAAGGAAGAAGGACTTGCATATGGTGTTCATTGACCTTGAGAAAGCGTATGATAAAGTTCTGAGGGAGGTCCTGTGGAGGTGTTTGGAGGCTAGTGGCATTCCAGTAGCGTACATTACGGTGATTAAAGATATGTATGATGATGCTAAGACTCGGATGAGGACTGTGGATGGTGACTCAGAGCATTTCCCTGTGGTGATGGGGTTTCACCAGGGATCGGCTCTTAGCCCGTTTTTATTTGCCTTAGCAATGGATGTACTGTCGCGATACATCCAAGGGGAGGTGCCTTGGTACATGCTATTTGCCTATGATATAGTGTTGATTGACGAGATGCGAAGTGGAGTTAACGCGAGTTTGGAGACGGACCTTGGAGTCTAAAGGTTTCAAATTGACTAGAACCAAAATAGAATACTTGGAGTGGAAATTCTCTGACAAGACCCATGAAGCAAACGTAGAGGTAAAGCTTGATTCTCAAGTTATCCTCAAGAGAGCGAGTTTTAAGTATCTCGGGTCTATTATCGAAGGTAACAGGGAGATTGACGAAGATATCGCGTATTGTATTGCAGCGGGATGGATGAAGTGGAGGCTCGCTTCCGGTGTTTTATGTGATAAGAACGTACCTCCAAGACTTAAGGGAAAGTTTGATAGAGTGGTGGTTCGACCGACTATGTTGTATGGGGCTGAGTGTTGGCCAGTTAAGAACTCCCACGTGCATAAGCTGAAAGTGGCAGAGATGAGGATGTTCAGAGGGATGTGTGGGTGTAACAGGAGAGATAAGATTAAGAATGAAGTTATCAGAGACAGAGTGGGAGTAGCCTCCGTGGAGGACAATATGCGGGAGTCGAGGCTGAGATGGTTCGGACACGTTAAGAGAAGAAACATGGATTCCCCTGTTAGGAGGTGTGAGAGGTTGGCCACGGAGAGTTTGAAAAGAGGTCGAGGTAGGCCTAACAAGTACTGGGGAGAGATGATTAGACAGGATATGGCACTGCTTCAGCTTACTGAGGACATGACCCTTGATAGGAGGGTGTGGAGGTCGAGGATTAAGGTAGAAGGTTATTGGGTAGTTTATAATTGCTAACCTACAGTCTTAGTAGCACGCATGTCCCTTCATATTCTTAGATTTTTATTACGTTATGTGGTTTTGTTCGCCTCAGGTATTGTATTTCTTGTTGCTATTATTTGGTACTACTTATCCTTTATTTCTCCCTTTTTATTTTCTCTTCCCGCTTTCTTCCTTTCTTGCTTTCCACTTCTTCTTATTACCCTTCCTGAGCCGAGGGTCTATTGGAAACAGCCTCTCTACTTGTTAGGTAGGGGTAAGGTCTGCGTACAGACTACCCTCCCCAGACCCCATATGGTGGGAACATACTGGGTTTGTTGTTGTTGTTGTTGTTGTTGTTGTTGTTGTATTTGACTTAGTCGCTACTTGAGAAAGAGGGACCTAGTCTAGGATAACTAAGCTAACAAGGAATTGGGTCAATTGAGAAATTGATTAACCCAATTAAAGGGTTCAACCTAGAGATTGTAATAACCCGACTTGAGCTCTTATCAACTGTTTTGGGTGATACCCATTTGGTTTTGAGAAAGCCAAATAGGGAAAAACCACTCTCTGACCGAGAGGTATTGAGTGGGTAATTTAGAGTTGAGAGCTATAATACTCCTCAATCGATAAAACAAGCATTAAAGTCTTTATCCCATTATGAAAACACCTAGGTCATGGTCACATCCCTAGGCTTTTTATCCATTTGGAAAAACCTTTAAAACAATTATCTCTAGTTTTATTTCTTCATTTTGCAATCATTAGAGTAACAATAGAAAGAGAAAACAAATCCTTGTTGTTGATGTGCAATCTAGATAATCCAACTGCTCAAATTGAAATAAATACCCCTAATTCCCATCTTTTCTCCCTGTGAATTCTACCCCAACTCTCAGTCGAGTTTTTATTATTGCATACGAACATTTTTTATCTCTTTTGAGATGTGCTTTGGACGTGATAAATTTTTGACGTCGTTGTCGGGGAATTAAAATGGTGTTAGCTATGTATTTGGGTGTGTTTTTGGAATATCTTCTTTTCCTTCAGTGTTACTAACTTGTTTGAGAAATGGTAGGTACAACCATGGCAAACAATGAGCTCAGAAATATTGCTTTGGGGGATGTGGACATCGAGGATGATAAAGTTTATGAGGTTCCTCTTGAACCTCAAGCCAATAGAAGAGGCCGAGAGCCTCATGACAATGTACCCATTCCATACCCTCATCCACCACTAGCGGATCAACCCCGAGTGTTACCCAATGAAGGATATGCCAGTGCAATAGTCCCTCCCGTATTAGGGCGGGCAACTTTCAAATCACCAATGTGATGCTCACTTTTATAGATCAACGAGGTTTCTTCACCGGTGCTCCAAGTCAAAATGCATAAAAACATTTGAAAGGGATTGTGGACACTTGTTGGGGAAGCAAACAAACAAATGTATTCGAGGATGCATTAAGCAAAGTCTTTTTCCCTTCTCTCTACGGGGGAAAGCTTTAGATTGGTTGGAACGTTTGCCGAACCATTCTATTCACACTTAGAAAGTGTTGGCAGAAAAGTTTATTTCGAAGTTCTTCTCTCCGGGAACATGGCTACACTTTGGGATGAGATTTTGGCATTCACGCAAAAGACAAATGAACCATTAAACGAGATATGGGAACGCTATAGAACAATGGTTAAGGAATGTCCCAACAATGATTTGACGGAGAATATGATTCAACAAACTTTGTATCATGGGATCAACTCAACCAACCAATGTGTAGTGAATCAACTTCGGTGGGAACTTGACTACGCCTTATGTAGAGGCGCGTGAGATTTTAGATTAAATGGTGAAAACATCATCGGCATGGCAAACCCGTGCTAATGTTCCACAAGGTGATCCCAACGTGATCCACCTTCAAAAAGAGTTGCATGACCATGGGAAAGCCATTGCCGAATTGACTATTACCATGAATCAATTAGCAAAGGCTCAACTTCAACACATGCAAAATCCTGAGCAAGTCAATGCCATGGAGGGAGTCAACATGATGGTGAACAAAATAAGGACCAAGAGACCACAAGTGTGCAGAATTATATGCAAGAGGATAGTGGTTTGATCAAGGCGATTCTTACAATGAAAAAGAAGAGGAGGTGCAATATGTGAACAACTTTTAAGGGCAACGACCAACTTCTAAGTCCCAAACCAACATTAATGGTGGCCTCAAAACAATCAAGGTAATTGGAATTCTAACAACCAAGAAACTTGGAGTGGTGGAAACAATCAAGGGAATTGGCATAACAATAACAATCAAGGAAATTGGAGTGAAAATAATCAAGGAAATTTGGGGGGG
>ML404368.1:72591-94974 GCA_005239525.1 Nicotiana knightiana | reverse complement strand
AGGAAACCGGGGGGGGGGGGGGTAACAATCAAGGCGGATGGAAAAATAATCAAGGAAAGCATGGTTCAGATTTTCAAAGGCCCCCGATGTATCAACACTCGAGCAACCCGCCTCCTTATCCTTCCCACGATCCAAGTTCTTCAAATAGTGAGATGGGGAATATTGAGAACATGTTCAAGCAAATGACGGAAAAGAATTCCGATTGGGATGCCCAACCTGCCTTACCCAACACATTGATCCGCAACTTAGAAATTCAAATAGGGCAAATCTCTCAAGATCTAAATTCTCGTCCGAAGGGGGCACTACCAAGTGACACTGCGGTAAACCCAAAGGGTGGAAACAACACGGGTCATGCCATGGCCGTTACTACAAGAAGTTGAAGATGTGGGAATGCACCTAACTCAAGTCAAAATAAATTTATGGATGATGAGCAAGTGGTACAAGAAGAAGAGGTCCCGAGCAATTTGGTGCAATCAAATAATAAAGTTCGGATTTATATTGATGATAGTGTGGAAGATAATCAAGAGGAGGTGACCCCGTCTAGGGATCACATTATTGAAATATTGCCTAAGCCTCCACCTCCATGCCCTCAAAGACTTGCCAAACAAAATGGCTAGAATCAATCCAAAAAGTTCTTTCAAATGATGAAGAGTCTCTTAATCAATGTGCCATTAGTTGAATCTTTGGAAAAAATGCCTGGTTATGCAAAGTTTATGAAGTATCTTGTGACAAATAAGCATCCAATGAATTTTGAAACTATTGAAGTCACTCACCAAGTGAGTGCAATTCTGCATTCAATGTCTCCTAAGTTGGAGGATCTCGGTGCTTTCATGATTTCTTGTACAATTGGAAGTGCTGAGTTTGCTAAAGCTCTTTGTTATCTTGGGGCAAGTATTAATTTTATGACCTATTCGATTTTCAAGACCTTGGAAATTTGGAAACCAAGACCCACCTCTATGAGATTGTAAATGGCCGATTATACCATGAAGAGACCTTTTGGGAGTGATTGAAGATGTCTTGGTTCGTGTTGATAAATTCATTATTCCGGCGAATTTTGTCATTCTAGATTGTGAAGTTGATTATGAGGTGCCGATTATTATTGGAAGACCTTTCCTTGCTACGGGTTAGGCTCTTTGTGATGGTAAAGCCGGAGAACTCACCTTCTGGGTGGGTGATGAAAAAGTGGTATTCCATGTGTGAGTCTTGCAGCAACCAAATATCAATGAGGTGTGCTCTTTTGTGGACTTGGTGACCGATGTTATTGTTGATGATACAAGTGTTACATAAATGTTGGTGATATGTTGGAGGCCGTCTTGCACAACTTTGATGATGACGAGATGGATGGCTTCATGGAATGT
This sequence comes from Nicotiana knightiana, assembly GCA_005239525.1. Taxonomy (NCBI): domain Eukaryota; kingdom Viridiplantae; phylum Streptophyta; class Magnoliopsida; order Solanales; family Solanaceae; genus Nicotiana; species Nicotiana knightiana. The sequence goes on along the minus strand of ML404368.1, from coordinate 93,616 downwards.
GTGACCTCTTTGCAAGGAATGGGATCGTATAATTATGCACCCCGAAAACTATCTTTGGATCTTGAAAATAGGACAACTCTTCTTACAAAGCCTTCCATTGAAGAGCCTCCGACCTTGAAGTTGAAGCCATTCCCTCCACATCTTTGGTATGAATTTCTTGGACCTTGTTCTACTTTATCAGTTATTCATTCATCTTGTTTGACTAATGTGCACATAAATTCTACATTGGAGGTGCTACAAAAGAGGAAATAGGCTATTGGATGGACATTGGCAGATATTCGGAGGGTAAGCCCCGCATTTTGCATGCATAAAATCAACTTGGAGAAAGGCGCTAAACCATCTATTGAACATCAAAGGAGACTTAATGAGGTTATGCAAGAAGTGTTCAAAAGAAGATTATCAAGTGGTTGGATGCCGGGGTTGTCTACCCCATCTTCGATAGTTTGTGGACTTCTCCGGTTCAGTGTTTCTCCAATAAGGGGGCATGACGGTGGTCAACAATGATAAGAATGAGTTGGTTCCTACAAGAATGGTGACCAGTTGAAGAGTGTGTATGGACTATAGCAAGCTCAACAAAGTCACAAGGAAGGATCATTTCCCACTTCCTTTCTTAGATCAAATGCTTGATAGATTGGTCGGTTGTGCTTTCTATTGCTTTCGTGATGGTTATTCGGGCTACAACCTGTTGGTTCCCCAAGTACATGCAAGTATACGTGGCCTTCAAGTAATAAAGTGACTTGAAAGTCGGATGTTGAGCCCACAGAGACTTAGATCAATTGTTAACTAAGCAAGCTAAAATCAATTAATCATCCAAAATTAAAAAATAACAACTAAATTATCAATAATGAAATTGTGTATGATGAGATTTTACTTCAGAGGAGATTAAAATTCCAGGGTTGTGGTTGGTTTATCAATCCTATTAAGTTCAATAATCCCACTCGTTAATCAATATTATCTATGGTTGTTAATTAACCGGATCGTTTATATGAATAACATGTTCCCACAATACTACTCACCTGCCATAATATATCAATCTTATATTCCTGCGGTATTGAGTCTATCATGAACAAATATAATACGGTATTTAATTAAGTAAGACTGTTAGATATATTCCTATTCTAACCGTGAAATCTTCCCCGAGCCACGGGTTCATAAACAAGATCTCTCTAATTCCACTCTAATCTAAACACGGCTTTCCCAAGCATAGCATAGATAGTAGGGTGAATTGGTAGCTACAAGAATTCACAAGTTAAAACTATAATTAAAGAAACAACCACAAGATGATTATCCGAATTAAAAAAGATGTAATTAATAAAGATTAATAATTATGCCAACCACAAACCTAGAACTAGAGTTCTTAGCCACTCATGTTCCTAGTAACAATTTTCCAAGAATTTTGCATAAACAAATTACAAAGAAAAGATAAAGGAGTGAAGAACTCTATGATTTTCTCCTCCAAAAGTTGTTTCACGTGATGTTCTTACCTCCGGTCGCAAAACTCCTCTAAAATAGTGTCTAATGACTATTTATATGTATAGTAAAAAGACCCAAATGAAATAATTAAGTCCAAAACCAAATAGGAGAAAAAATAGGCTTTAAAAATCCGGAACACCCTCGCTACAAGCCTCGCGTCGCGACCTCTATAGCGCGCTCCACCTCGCTGCAGCCTGTGCCTCGGAAGCTCTGTGGTGCGCTTGATCTCGCTTTAACATGCGTCGCGAGATTTAACGCACACAATTTCCCTCGCCTCGCGTGCTCTATTCCGAGCATCGCATCTCGCGTCGCGTGACTCCTTAGCTTCAATTCAAATTTGGTTGCCTAACTTTTCCTTCTTTCACGTTTTCGTTTCTATTTATTTGTTTCCAATTCCTTTGCATTGTCTCTTCAATTATTGCTCAATTCACTGCTTCGTTTCACTTTATCACTTCTTAGCTTTCTTGTTTGTTCAAGTATCATATTGTTCTAGAGCATGAATTAAACATTAAATATTTACTTTGCTCAAATTTCATCTCCAATGTACCTACACATAAAATAAACTCAATTAAGCAAAATAGTATAGTTTAACGTTAAAACCCCTAAATGTAAGGTAAGGAATGCACTAAAAATATGAATTATAGCCAAACATCACAACCCAATCCTTATTGCTTCGGAGGACCAAGAGAAAATAACCCTTACATGTCCCTATGGTACTTTCGCCTTCAAGTGGATGCCATTTGGTTTGTGCAATGCACCACCGCCGTCTCAAAGGTGTATGATGGCTATCTTCACGTACATGGTGGAGTACTACCTTGAAGTTTTCATGGATGAATTCTCGGTGGTTGGAGATTCTTTTGATGCTTGTCTTGAAAATTTAGATAAAGTGTTAGCAAGATGTGAAGAAACAAATTTGGTGCTCAATTGGGAGAAGTGTCATTTCATGGTCGAGGAAGGCATTGTCCTTGGACACAAAATCTCAAAGAATAGAATTGAAGTTGACAGGGCAAAGATAGAGGTGATGTCTAAACTTCCACCCCTATCTTCAGTGAAGGGTGTGCGAAGTTTCTTAGTCCACGTGGGGTTTTACCGCCGTTTCATCAAAGATTTATCTAAGGTGGTGAACCCGTTGTGCAAGCTTCTTGAGAAAGATGCTAAGTTTAAGTTCAATGATGATTGCATGAGAGCCTTTGAATTGTTTAATTTCAAGTTGACGACTACTCACATCATCATCGCTCCAAATGGGAGTGTCCCTTTTGAACTCATATGTGATGCAAGTGACGTAACGGTTGGGGTTGTTTTGGGGAAACGCATCAACAAGATTTTTCATATGTTCTACTATGCTAGTAAGACCATGAATGGCGCCCAAGTCAACTATATTGTTATGGAGAAAGAGCTCCTTGCCATTATGTTTGCAATTAAGAAGTTTCGCCGTACTTGATAGGTGCAAAAGTAATTGTCCACAGGGATCATGCGGCGCTTCGTTATCTTATGAGCAAGAAAGATTCCAAAGCTCAGTTGATGAGATGGGTACTTTTGTTGCAAGAGTTTTATATTGACATCCAAGATATAAAAGGGAGTAAAAATCATGTGGCGGACCACTTGTCTCATTTAGAGGAGGATGGTAGGCACGATGGCCTTGAAATCAATGACTCCTTCCCCGATGAGCAACTCTTGACTAGAAGGAGGTTTCATGGTCCGCGGATCTAGAAAATTTCCTTGTGTGTGGTATCATCCTGGATGAGTTCTCTTCAAACCAAAGGAAGAAGATCAAACAGGATTGTAAAGATGATTATTGGGATGAATCATAGCTTTTCCGGATTTGTACAGATTGGGTGATTAGAAGATGTGTACCGGAAGAAGAGCAAGGTGAAATTCTTAGGGCTTGTCATTCTTCTCCATATGGTGGTCATTATGGTGGACCGAGAATGACAACCAAAGTGTTTAGTTGCAGTTTCTATTGGCCCACTCTTTACAAAGATGCAAGTGATTTAGTGAAAAGATGTGATGAATGTCAAAGGGCCGGTGGAATCTCAAAGAAAAATGAAATTCCCCTCACCACCATTTTGGAGATTGATATTTTCGATGTGTGGGGTATTGACTTCATGGGTCCTTTTATGAGCTCTCGTGGAAACACCTATATCTTGGTCGCGGTGGATTATGTGTCCAAATTGGTGGAGTTCGTTGCTCTACCAAACAATGAAGTGAGAAGTGTGGTGGTGTTCTTAAAGAAGAATATTTTCACAAGGTTTGGTATTCCGCGGTCTATTATGGCGTTACTCATAAATTCACAACTCCGTATTATCCACAAGCTACCGGTCAAGTGAAAGTTTCTAACCGGGAGATAAAGAGTAGGTTGTCGAAAGCAGTGAATGCTAACCAGACGGATTGGTCCAAGAAGGTTGATGATGCATTATGGCTTATCAGACGACTTAGAAAACACCTATCAGAATGTCGCAGTACTGGTTGGTGTTCGGAAAAGCTTGTCATCTCCTGGTGGAACTTGAGCACAAATCTATGTGGGCTCTAAAGAAGTTGAATCTTGATTGGGATGTAGCCGCTAACTTGAGGGTTCCACATTTGATTGAATTGGATGAATTTTGGTACCATGCCTACACAAGTTCGTCCTTGTACAAAGAAAAGATGAAATATCTTCATGACAAATACATTTGGAACAAAGAGTTCAAAGTGGGAGATCTCATATTGTTGTTCAACTCAAGTTTGAGGATGTCTCCCAGGAAATTAAAGTATAAATGGAGTGGTCCTTTTGAAATTGTGGGTGTGAAACCTTTTGGTGAACTAGACTTGAAGAACAAAAACAATGAAGTATTTTGAGTCAATGGTCACCGGGTTAAGCACTATCTGGGAAAATTTGGAGATAGCCATGTCGTGGCGGTCATTCATTTCAATTGATGGTATTCTGCATCGTGTCGCGACATTAAATCAGGCACTCCTTAGGAGGCAACCCATGTTTCTTTTCCTTTTTTTTCTTTTTTAGTTAGGTGTTATTTTTTTGCTAAGTGTATTTGAAGTGTGCAACATGGATGAGTTTGCCTTACAGGAATTGTGGACAGATGTCAACCTAAGTATTGCAACACCTGTGGAGCGTAGTTGAATTGTGCAGACTGCACATTTATAGTTGCTGCAGAAAAATACTCTGTAGTCGCACAATTCTATTGCATGGCGCATAAATGGAAGGTGGAAAATTCCAACTCTCTGAAGTTGGTATGTCAGAAAAATGGCCAATCTGCAGTCACAACATGAAATCTGCAGCCGCAACAAGGAATCTGTGGCCGCACACAAAATTCTGCGGACCAGAGACAGGACACCAACTTAAGCTCACCTAGTAACAGAGTGCAGACCGCAACTGAAATTGTGCGGCCGCACTCGCTCCATATTAAAATCACTAGTATAAATAGAGGGCCAGGGTAATTGTTACAATTTTCCCTTATCCCTTGCACTCATTCACATCTGGTATGCTTAAATTCCTTGTTACAATTTTCATGTGTTAGTTTAACTTGTAGATTTTTAATTATTTTAGGCCACTTGTCAATAGAATTCAATTGTACATTCATGTGGGGGTAAATCTGTAGTGGGTTAACTAGTACATGTTCTATGGGGACTGTGTCAATGTATTTTCATGCCTTTATGCTATTACAATGTCAAATTTTCTTAGGAATTGCAAAACCTAGATAGGAAAACTGGATTGTTCGTGTCTTTTTGAATTTTATGGTCACAAGTTTGATTATGTGGTCCGCAGAAAGTGATCTAAGGTTTCATTGGTGAAGAAGGGGGCTGCGGCCGGAAGAAACTTGTGCGGACCGCATAATTCCCATTACAGCCGCAGAACAGCCCTTTCATTGTCATCAAAGAGTCTACACTTTGTGACTCAGATGTGTGGCCACAGGTCTAATTGTGCGGACCGCAGAAATCATGTTGCGGCCGCTTATCAGCCAATTCTCTGTCATCAGAGAGTTGGCATATTTTGGGTTTCTGAGATGCGACCATAAGTGAAATGGTGCGGACCGCACTTTACTTTTCAGCCACAAAGCTAAATTGTGCGGTCTGCAAGGCCTCATCTGCGGCCGCAGCTAAATTGCGCGGACCGCAGATCCTTACCATACAAGCATACTATGTTTGTGACAGTCACTGTGTTTTCTGGTGTATTCTTAAATACCTCATGTGTATGCTTGAACATTGAATTGCAACTAACAACAGCCTCTGCTTGATATAGACAATGGTTCAGTCTAGAGGCAGAGGCGACACTTCCAAAGGGATGGGTGAACCTTCTCAGGGACAAGGCAAAAGAGCTTTACCTCTTGCCCAACAAAAGGAAATCAGAAAAAAGACAACAGAAGGGAGAGGGAGAGGTGCATATCTCTCCGAGACGAGTTCATACGCGCCGTCTAGGGATGTATCAAAGGGAAACTCAGCCTCTGTTCAGGAACAACTGGCAGTACAATCCAGGACGCCAGGGAGATTTCAACTTAGGAACGAGCCGTCATCATCCCACAACACTTCCAAGGGATCGAAAAGTGATAGTCAGGTTTCTGATCCATCAGCAACTCCCAACCCTATGACACATGATACACCTAATCAGGACATACCCGATGATGGTAGAGGGGGAGATGACACAATTGCTGGGTTTGAAAGAACAAAGAAGAAATAGGTTTGGGAGGACCGATGCGTTAGCCTAGAAGCTTGTGCTAGTTTTCGCACATTATGGCTGGTGAGGTCACTAACACTTGAGCAACAGATCATACTGACAGATTTATAAAGGTACAAACCTGACAGTGCTGAGGCAGTTTAGATAATGCAAAAGGTGGATGTGGTTTACCCAGAGTGTGGTAGATGTTAAGGAATACCTTGTACGGGAATTCTACCCCAATGTCCGCATATCAAAAAGGGGACAAAGGTGAAAAACGTGTGAAACCTCAAAGTGTAATTGATTAGCACACACTGAACACATACTTGGTCTTTGATGATGTCGAGCCAAAATAATACATGGAAAAGTGTGCACTTGGGGATGCAATTTGTCCTTGGTTAGCGGAGATTCAAGATGCACCAAGACCACCACCACCATGGATCACTGCTGGGGTTCCTATCCACCGGAGCGCACTGAGCTTGGAAGTAAAAAGGTGGCAATCATTTGTTTGCAGCATACTGGACCCGAGTCAAAATAAGGCTCAATTGCCGATTCCTCGGGTAGTCTTAGTTGCCTCTATTATGGCTAGGTACCCTATCACCGTAGGTGCTGTGATGTTGGCCAACATCTCAGTGATTGCTCGACATGATGACTCTTCCTACCCATACCCCAACACCATTACGTTGTATCTTACATATGTGGGGGTAGAGCCAAGGGATTTTGATAAAAAGGTGAGGCCGAGGAAGCCTTTATCATGGTACTCACTTATGGATGCGAACAACCCGAAGACAAAAGGTCATCCATCTACCACCACTGGCCAGTTTGATGAGCCAGCCGTGGTAGTTGCGGAGGCAGTTGATGTTTCATCCACTATGGCCGAGCCTTCCTCTACTACCACAACTATGCCTCCGCCATCATTTTCATTCCCTACTGCAGTTCTTGCCATAGCTTCCACCTCGACTTTGAAGCCAGTGCCCATGTCTACTGCCCCACCTTCTGCGCTGCGAGTCTCCCAGACATTAGTGAGCCTCAACAACTCGATGCAGACAACAACTTCAAAGCTGTCTGACTTATCCATTAGTGTTGCAGCACAGTCTAATGTTCAGGTACCTCAGCTTCCCAATAGTTAAGGAGACTTTGAAAAATATCCTAAAGAACCAGAGCGCCATCATGACTACCTTGTTATAGCACGGGTCAGTGATCGAGTAGTTAGGAAACGAAGTAAGGAAGATGAGAAATTCCCAAGCCAGCAAGAAGTAAGTGGACAAGCTCTGGAGACAGGTGACCAAGATTGCTGCAGCTAGAGATATCCCCTTTTACATATTGATTGACCCACACCCTTCAGGGCCACATCCTGCAGCACCATCAGTACCGGTCGCACCTGCTGGCTGGTCTGAGGAGCCAGACTCTGCAACCAACACTGCCGAGGCAGTGCGTCAGATGTTCACCAACCCAGTCACATCCAGAGTTGAGGACGATGAGATTCAGTTGGATGAGATTGAGGGCGATGACATTGGTGGGGACATAGAGATGTCCAAGGAGCTATAAAGAGTTTTTTTCACTCTTTCTCCTCTTTTACTCTTATTTTGTTAAGCATTGGGGACAATGCTTATCTTTATTCAGGGGGTGGAGTTTATTGATCATATTTGGTACATTATGAGGCAATTGGATTGTAATAACTTGATATTATTTTATTTTTCTTTCTTATATTGTATATATTCTCTTTTTTTCTCTCATTATGTGTATTCAGTAGTTTTTGTTTATTAGCTTCTTTATTTTTGTTCCTTTGTTAATTCTTAGTTTGAGTTAGTAGATTCTTTTTATGTTTTAGTAGATAATAAGCTTTTGGTTTTCTTAATGTCACGATTCATTACAAAGGTAGTTGTTGTGTGAATCGGTTGACTGGTCCCAACGATGGATGGCGTGACAACCTTCTTAAGGGAATGAGTCTGTTTTTGGTGTTTAGGTAATAATAGTAGTAGTAATGAATATAAAGACCTAATTAAGTCATGCTCGAAGAGTAAAACATGCTTCAATCGGTACCAACACACTTAACTACGTGTTTATGGTTAGAAATAAGGTTTTTGAAAGAAATAGCTCTAGTTAGTGACTTTTTGACTCTTGTGTTGACTTTGGCAACCATCGAGTGGTTTAATTGAACCATAGTGATTTTCAATCTTGAATGTGGCCGTTGTGGGCCCTCGACTCGATCCTCTTTAACAATCTAGTTACGTGAGGGGTGAGATGCTTTGTTGCTAGTCCAAGTACCCGTGCGAAAGGTCTAGAACTTGCCCCGAATGTATTTTAAGGCAAAATCTTAAGTTTTACTTGGCTTGAGAAATGATTGTAGGCTCTCCTTGGCCTGTTTGAGTTTTCCATTGCCAACCAATGTCATTATCCCTAGTCAACCCCTTCGAGCCTCGAGCCTTTCTCATTTGATGACCATGTTACAAGCCTTTACACGTTTTGTCATGACCCTCTCTTGGCACACGAGCTTTCCTTAACACCCTTGAGAAACAAATTGATAAAATCGTAAGGTTGGAGAAGAGACGAGGAACTTGAAAAGGTTAGAAAGGCACAAAAAGAGAAAAGAAATAATGAGAAGGAAAGGCAAGAACAGAAAAGAACAAGAAAATAAAAATGCAAAAAAGTGAATAAGTGGAAGAGTTTAAGGGATTCAAAGGGAGGCAATGGTCCCAAACATGGAGAAATTAAAGAGAGAGAAAATAAATATAATGATCAAAAAAGAGTGATGTTAAGTCTCTCTACTCCACCAAGGAAAATAAAGTGCCTCAAAGAATTGGCAAAATGTGAGCCGAGAAATGAAGAATGGAGTGCTTAAGGAAAGGTGTAACCAGGGATGACCGCAGATGCGGTTGGTCGGGTGTTTAAGTGATACTGCAAATGCGAGATTTTTACAGCAGAAGTGAAGCTGCAGATGCAATATTTTTGTCTGCGACTGTGGAATTTCTGGGCAGGATATATCATACGAGGTTTTTGATCATTTCTCATTATTTGATGTTATGGAGCTCAACTAGGGGCGACTTTTTGGAGACGTTTCACTACAATTGAAGGGTTAAATGCACTTTACTTGATTTTGATATTAGATATAGATTACGCATGCACTGTTATACCTTATTTATGTGAATTAAAGGTGGAATTTGAGAATTTTTTACAATGATTTTGGAGAGTGAAAAAATTGATGATTTAATGGTCGATTTGAGGTTTAATTTGGATGAAACGCATATATTTGGACTCGTATCGGAATGGGTGTTCGGGATTTGTTAGTTTTGTCGGGTTTCGTATGCGGGTCTGAGGTTGAATTTTTGGGTTGACTTTGCATATTTGAATCAAGATTTTAGTTTTATTATTTTCAGTTGTTTTCTATGGCTTTTATTGATGATATTAAATTATTTTTGACTAGATTTGAGTCGCTCGGTAGTCAATTCGCATGAGAAGGGATTTTTAGTGTATTGATTCACACTCTTTGAGGTAAATAACATATCTAAACTTGGTTTGAGGGTAAACATCCCCATTGGCTATGGTATTTGAGATCTGTTGAGTGACATACATGCTAGGTGCCGGGTGTAGGTGTGTGCACCGTGCTTATTTGTGGACCAGGAAGACCTTAGGTTATTATGTGCCTTGTTTGCTACTATGCCTCATTATATCCGTTTTTTCTCTACTTGAATGATTATATAAGCCATGATTTATGTTAGAAATCACGTCTGGGCTTTATTTGTTTGAGACATGATAGGGTTGTTTTTATATTTTGAGTTATTTTTATTAATTGTAGACATACTCTTAGTGATGATGCTATATCCGTGGATGATATCTCCGTCTCAATGTATTCCTGTTATGTTTTCTCTCATGATATTGGTGCCTTATATGTGTAACACTGTTGAACTAAGTACTGTTAGATGTGGATAACTGAAACTTGAGCGGTTGATGATTGAGCTTGGGCCATAAAATTGATTTAGCATTGATTTTGAGGTGGCGCTTACGCCAGGTCCCACATTGGGATAATTGGTACTGATTAGGAGGCGACGCGTACATCAGGCCCCATGATTAGGCTATGTGATATTGATTGTTGTCTATATCCGCTCAGCGCTTGGGCAAGGACCCACCATTCTAGAGTATGGTATTCACCAGGAGCGCAGGTACATGGTCATATGTATATGCTTGAGTGAGGGATTTATGTTAGGCACTCGTACAAGGATTATACATGTGCTGAGATATGATAAGCTTGATGAATTAACAACGGAATTTGTTGGTTTTAGCATGTTTACTTGTCATGCAGGTACCAGGTTGTTATTCTTCCTTTATGTTTGATGGTACTAGATGTCCTTATTTGATATTTTGGTTAGGAAATCATTTTTAAGTTAAAATGCCATGCTTAGAATACTCTGTGAAAGAATTCATGCCTTTATAGATATTCTTGAAAAGCATGCCTATTTTCTTGCTGTTTGGGAAAATGTTAAAATTAATGTTGCTTAAGTTACTTCTCTTTACCTTTGTTATTCTATATAGTTATTATTGGTTATTGGCATTGGATGTCGGTAAATTAAAAAGCTCGTCACTGATTTCAGTCCGAGATTAAGATTGTTACTTTTTGAGTACATGAGTTCAGTTGTACTCATACTATACTCTTCACTTTATGTGCAGATCCAGGTACTGCTGAGAGAGGTGGTTGATAGATGGAGGCACCTGTACCAGATCATTGGAGATTTCGAGGTAGGTACTGATTTTTTCCCCAAACCTTTGAGTCCCCTTTTACTTTGTTTATGATTATCAATATTCCATCATTCAGACTGTTTTTTATTTGAGGATTAAACTCTGTATTTAAATTCTATAGTGCTCATGTGCTCGTTAAACCATATCATGAGATGGTTATAGTTGCGTTATTGCTGATATTTAAGATATTTTATGATTATTATGCTGTTGAGATTAATAAGTTATATTACCGAGATTAATGTTATTATTTAATTATTGGCTTGCCTAGCAGTGTTGTTATGCACCTTCATGGCTACAGTGTGAGTATGGGCCATGACAAGTGCCTTGGATTATGAAACCTCAATTGATAGAGGACTTAATGTTTGGTTCTTTTTCAGTCGCTCTTTTATATTCTGGCTTGTTTCCTTATTTTCTAATTTCTTCAACATCTGATTATCTTCATGAATATCCTCTTGGACATTTTGGGTATGACTTTACTGCTCTTCCTCTCACTCCCTTCCTAACGAGCTTTACCTATTTGGAGGTAACCTTAAGTCTTCTTTTTAGGAGGCTGCTTCATGTACTTCTTCTTTTTGTTCTTGGCTAGTTAGGATATTTTCCATCCCTACAATTATTCTTTCTATCTCTTTGTTGTCAAACTTCCTTTTCACTAGTTTTGCCTTTGCCCCAGATCAATTCATTAATGAAATTTACTACATTCACTCATTTCTAGTGTTTCCTTATTCCTATTCTTTTCCCTTTCACTTTCGTTCTTTTCTATTTTCCTCCGATACCAGTACCTTCAGATTGTCCAGTAGCTATTAACCTTTGACGAATCCTCTATGTTACATTCTAGAAAAGAGTCTTCTAATTCTTGTAATACAGATAAAGGAAAGAGTACACAGAAGTAGGTGGAGATTCAGATTGGCATTCCTTCTGAGCCAAGCTCATCAACTTTGGAGCAAAATATAGTTGAAACACCTGAAGTTGAGCTAGAAGCTGAAATTCCTAAAGTTTAGACTCCTGAAGTTGAACTAGAAGAAGAGGAGTATTCTATAGCCAATCATACACCAAGAATAGAAAGTAAACAACCATTAAGGTTAAGTGATTATGTTTCATTTGCTTTTTCAGTTTCACAGAAAACTGATGAAATTGGAGAACCATCAAAATATTCAAAAACAGTTTCTGGTGCTGATTCAGCCAAGTGGCTGATTGCATGAATGAAGAAATTGAGTCTCTCCACAAGAATGGTACTTGGTCTCTTGTGAAGCCGTCATCAAGAAAGAGAATTGTTGGTTGCAAATGGGTCTTCAACAAAAAAGATGGCATTTCAGGGGTTGGTATAACGCACGATTAGTTGCAACGGGCTATAGTCAGGTACAAGAAGTTGATTTTAATAAATTTTTTTCATTTTTTGTTAAACATAGCTCTATTCATGTCTTGCTTGCCTTAGTTTTCATGTATGATTTGGAATTAGAAGTGCTTGATGTTAAGAATGCTTTCTTACATGGCAAACGTGAGGAACAAATACACATGCATCAACTCGAAGGATTTGAAATTGAAGGAAAAGAAGATCACGTTTTCTTGTTGAAGAAATCCTTGTACTAATTAAAAAAGTCTCCAACACATGGTTCAAAAGGTTTGATTCCTTTATGTTGAGTTATGGTTATTCGAAGAGCATGTATGATAGTTGTGTTTACTTCCAGAAGTTAAATGATGCTTCATTTGTATACCTATTAGTATATGTTGATGACATGCTCATTGCTGCTAAAGATTTGACAGAAATTCACAATTTAGAAAGGCAGCTGAAAAGTGAATTTGAGATGAATGATTTGGGGCAGCTAAGAAAATCATTAGCATGGAGATCAAAAGAGATTTAGGAGACAACAAGCTATCCCTGACCCAGAAGAAGTACTTGAAGAACGTCTTGGAGAGCTTTGGCATAAAAGATGCTAAACTGGTAAGTACCCCTCATGCTGCTCATTTTAAGTTATCAGCTGCTCAGCCACCGCGGTCAGAAGAAGAAGAGTGGTATATGACACATGTAACTTATTCCAATGCAATCGGCAGTACTATGTTTGCAATGGTGTGTACACGCCAAGATATTTCGTATGCAGTAAGTGTGGTGTGCCGATATATGGCTTGCCCTGGTAAGCACATTGGCAGGCTGTAAAATGGATTCTCAAATACTTGCGAGGTACTTCAAACACATGTTTGGAGTTCGGGAGAAATACTAATACTTTAATTGGTCTTGTAAACTCAGATTATGTAGGTGATCTTGAAAAAAGAAGATCATTAACATGCTACATATTTTGCATTGGTGGTTGCGCTATCAGTTGGAAAGATACTAACAACATATAGTAGCTTTATCTACTACCGAAGAAGGATATTTGGCAGTGACCGAGGCTATCAAAGAATCCTTATGGTTGAAGGGTCTCTTTGCTGAACTCAGTTTACACCAAGGTGGTATTATCATTTTTTATGACAAACGAAGTTCCATTCATTTGACTAAAGACCAGATGTATCGTGAGAGGATGAAGCATATTGATATCAAGTAACCATTTTATCCGAAAAATCATTACTGATGGAAAAGTCTTTGTTCAGAAGATTAACACTAGAGACAATCCTGCTGGCATGTTCATGAAACCTCTTCCACTGTCCAAGTTCAAGATTTGCCTAAACTTGATTGGAACTTATGAAGAATGATTTTTCCAATTGAGGCTTTTGCGGAGAATGTGGAGAAAATTTACTATATCAGCCAAAATTAGGCCAAGGTGGAGATTTGTAATATGGAAAATCTTTTGGCTGCCAAATATTTTTACTTGGAGCCAAAGTATCATTGTGTGGTAGAGATTGGTTGATCAATTTCTTATTTCTTTTTATTGGTTCTTGGAGCCCAAGCATGGTTCCTATAAAAGGAGATACATCTCTCTCATTTCAAACACACCTTCAGATACAAAAAACGGAAATATTTTTATTAGCTTTTTTCTTCCTTTTCTTTATAGAGTATTTTGTAAGAGAGTGAGTGTTGGGAAACACTTGTGTGAACCATTTCTTGGTAGTGATCTTGTGAGGTTATTCTCTTGGGGTATTTAGGACTAATTAGAGTATTTACTCTAATTTTGTACTCTCTTTTGTACTCTTGTTAGTATAATGAAATTGCTTCTCTTCGCTTGTGGTGTAGGTCTCCTTGACCGAACCACGTTAAACTTTTGTCTTCTTTGTATACTTTAATTAATGTTGTTATCAACTTGCATTGTCTTTGTCATTGTCATTATAAAGTTGTTTGGCTAAATTCCGCACTACCCGAGTTCCGATCCAGATTAATCTGTACTCTAACCTTGGTCATACTTGTCCTAGCCATACCGTTTAGCATAATCTCAATTACGCATATGAAAGGGCAAGCCTGGGAGAATTGCTTATACCGGTATAATTGATAGGTCCTCTTCCGACTTGAAGTCGGGTGTCCACTTCTGCAGGCTGCAGCCATATTTGTGCCCTTCAATTTCTACTACTCCTTCCTTTTTGTATAACAAAAAGTTAAAATCATCATCATTTATGAAGCTCATGAACATATTAAAGTGATCATTGGCACCAATTATCACTGACCCATGATAGGAAATTTCTCGAAATATTGTGACCTAATTACGTCAACTTATTTTCAGAAATCTTCCAACATGAGTGTTCGCATAAGAAGTTTGTTTTCCATTAATATCACATATTTTCTGATTTTCCATCTATATATAGGAAATAATTAATTAAAGTCAAAAAATTCTTGTCGAAACAAACAACTATACATGGAGTTACTAGTTTTACGTGTAGGGTCATATAGGAGTTTTATGAACTTGTGAAGTTGTTTTTTTTTTTTTTAAACTTAAGAGCTCCCCACTGGGGAATGCATTGATAAGACAAGATGTACATAGAGGGGAGCATAAACCAAACCTCTAAGATGAAAGTTGGGATGGACTAAGTCCATCCATTACAATTTAACTAATCCAACAAGAATTAGGAGGGTTGCTACTTAAATAGATTAGCTCACAAAACAAAGAAACTAAGAAAGATCAATCAGCCTGGATCAAAAATAAATGACCTCTTTCTTACCCTGATTCTGAAATTTGGCATCCCTTTCTCGTTATTCTTCAATAAGGATATAAACTGCCTTGGAAGATTTATAGCCTCAATGAAGAACTGGCTTTTCCTCTCTACTTCAGCTATATTAGCTAGGATGTCTTCTGGGGTGTTACCTTCTCTGAGAGTGTGAACATAATGAAAATTTTCAATTAGGTTCATTGCTTGAATCGCTGAGATCTCATCCTTTATATGCCAAGTAGTAGAAATTTCTCCTCTTATCATCCGGATAACAACAAGAGTGTTTGACTCAACTGTCAACCTATTGAAGCCATGATCTAAGCACCATCTAACTCCAGTTTTGATTGCTTGAGCTTCAGCTGAATTGTTAGAGCAACTACCAAAGTAAACATGGAAAGCCATGATCAAACGTCCGAGATGATCTCTTAACACCCTTCCACCTCCTGCATTACCTGGGTTTCCTTTGCTACAACCATCAACATTTAATTTGAATTCCCCAACACTAGGTTTATTCCATCTTACCGGAAGAATGTGTAGTTGAGGTTTGATTATGTCTACCAATTGGCATATCCTCGGGAAAGAAGACATGAAAGGCAGAGAAGGCAATTCAGAAGAAAGCAACAGTTGCATCAAGTAGGTAATTTGATCAATGATTCTATGAATTGGACTTCTGATACCCTCATATTTGTAGGTACATCTATATTTCCATATTTTCCAACAAATAACAGAGGGGAGACATTGCAATATCATGTCATGAACTTTGTTTTGTGGTTTGATGAGCCACTATCAATCAAGTCGTCAGCATACGCAAATTTTTCTTAATCGATTTTCTCAAGACTTTTGAATATCAATTGGTGATGTTTTACTATTTCTACTGACAAAAGTAATAAACTAAAGATTAACTAATAATATGGTTTAAACAATTATAATAAAGGTCTAAGGTCATGGTTTTCCCCGTTGGTGAACTTCCTTCTTGGATACTTCTTATAATTTGATTAGTTGTCTCTATCAATCATGAACACTCTATATACCATAAATCTCTCTCAAGTAATTATGATAATTTACTAGACGCACTCTCTCAAGTTACGCTACCTAGATTGCATTACAGTACACTTTAGATTGCACCCGAAGTATCGTTATTTCTAATCCAACTTCTAAACCCTCGGTTATGACTTTCGTCTATACTCTGGGAGTGGTGTTGTTCAAACAACTACCTAAATATGCACTCTCTCTCAAGTAGATACATAATAAATAGGAAGAGCTAATTGAGGGCCCTTCAATAAACTACAACAAGAACGTAGTTGAACAAATAGAGTTTAATCAACCAATCAACGCTATATTAATATCACAATAAGTTCAACCCCCAACGGGTTCTACCAAAACCCTAGATTAAAGAAATTAGCTACTCATGCTCATAATAATCAACTCTAAAATAACTTGCATAATTAAACTACAAAGTAATGAATAAAAGCTATAAAAATCAATGTTTTGCTTCTCTGAGTAGTATTCCACAGGCGTCTCTTGTCTCTAATGGCATCCCCTTCTTCAAGTTGTGTTCTTGGGTCTATTTATATGTTTAGTACAAACCCTAAACGTGTAGGAGACTTCTATTCAAACCGGAAAACACTTAAAATCTTCAAAACTCGGATTTTACCGGACCAGGGACCAGGCTTTATGGCCAAAACGCCTGGATAAAGCATGTCCAGGCCTGGCATTAGGGCTCAAACGCCCCCCAAACGCCTGGTCCTACCAGGTTTATAGCCCAAACGCCCAGCTATAGCCTGGTATGACCAGGCTTTACAGCCCAAACGCCCGACTATAGCCCGGTTCACTTCTTTTTGACTCTTGAGCGTATTTTCGATGTTTACGCATCCATTTAACTCGGCTTCCATCTCCAATTCACCTACACATGAAATAGACTCCATTAGGCACATACGAAGTGTATTTTCATCATTAACGCACATAACTTATTAAGCACATTCCTTAATACACAACTTATTAAGCAAATTNCATGTGCCCTCACCATATCCAAGAGTTAGTTCCACACACAATGAAATTTAAAAACATAGGAACTTAAGATAGAAAGAATTCACTCACTCTCAGAAATAACATTCATATGCCACAAAAGATGCACCATAGGCTTGCCCGTAGTGTACTACTCTACTAATCGAGCTCATTCAGTCTAGGATCAAGTATGACTTTATTTGGTGGTAATGTAGGCTANAACATTCATATGCCACAAAAGATGCACCATAGGCTTGCCCGTAGTGTACTACTCTACTAATCGAGCTCATTCAGTCTAGTATCAAGTAGGACTTTATTCGGTTGTAATGTAGGCTTCGGGACATGTAGGATACATTTAGATATAAGAGTGACTACACCTCCCTAAGCACTTTAATATACTTTAGCGCTCAACCTCAAACTTATATTAAACCAACTCCACCTTCACATCAACGTTATTACTCCATACTTCTTTAAGCACAATTACATTAAGAGTCACCACTTGTCAAGGAATATATATATATATATAATTTTTTTTTCACAACAATACAAGTATTTTTTTTTTCTTTTTCTCTTTTTTTTTTCTAAGTGACTCTTACTTTTTCAAAACAGTGCACCTTTCTCCTTATTTTAATTATTCCCCTCAAAAACTAACCTACCACCCCACACTTCAAATTTTCCATATTTCATCACATTTCCAGTGCTTACGAGAGGTGACAAGGTTCAAATATAAGATCGATTCAAATAAAGGGATATGGCTTGTAATGTGATTGCCAAAGAAACAGGATTAAAGGCTCAACGGGGTTAACTACGATACATAACAATTAGGCGGGTAAAATATACATAGTTGGCTCAACAAAGAAACGCTTATATCACTTCCAAGACTGAACAAAACTACTATTTCGCTTTGCACACACACGGGGTAAGTTCTAGACATCAAATGCAATGCACATAATAACATACAAACCTCACACACACATGGCACATAACTCACTCAGCTTTAGATATATCACGACACTCTAGTCAAAGCACTTAAGCAAATTTAAGAATCCACGATTTAAGGTATTCATCCCGGAGTCAAAAATTTGAGCCTAAGCGTCACAACCAACGTACTGACTATTCTCAAGGCATCACAAAGTTCCGAGATATTGCTGCAATTAATCCCTCAACCATGTGGTTAATACTCTTAAAAATTAAAAATTACCTACACCCGGTTTAATTAAAAACCCTTGGAAAAGAACCACGGTCCAAAGAAAAACCAAGGGGAAATTACTACACCACCTAAAATAAAAATCTTTTTGGTATTTTCTTTAGACTTACTTCCCTCAAGAAAATTGTCTAATAGATTCATCGTCGGGAAAAGTCCATATATTTCTAATTTTTTTCTTCTTTTTTTTTTTCCTGTTTTGTTCTACCTAAAATAAAAAGACTACAGAAAAAGATACAAAACTTAAAAGAAAGAAAAAAAAACTTACTAACAAGAAAAACTAAAACTACTAACAAGGAAGCACCTAAACACAACAAACCACAACAAATATGTACTACACCCCACATTTAAATCATGCAATGTCCTCAGTGCATCACATATACACAAAACAAGAAATAAAAGTAAGGTGCAAGAAACTCCCTGATCAAGTAGCATCGACATTATTTCCATTAGTTTTGCTTTCCATGCTCCTTCGAACAAATGCTTGAATCACTATATGCCTCCACTTTGAACTTATGAATTGGACCCCAAGTTTTGATTCTACTCTATGATCATGCTCCTGGGCTGGTGGAACGAATCTTCCTGGCCTAATGAAACAATGTAGTAAGCGCTTCTTGGCCTTTCGATGAGATGTGTATTCCCTACTTTCTGGCAAGATGAATTCTAGAATGTAGGCATCTTGTTCTTTATTCCTTGGCTCCTCAAGTAGTTCGGGTGACTCTATTTTCATATCATCATCCAAAGAGAATGTGAAAAAATGGTTGGAGTGTGTACCAACATCCTCAACAATAATGACACTAGATTCAACAAAATATGTATCATCAATGTCCTTGGTTAACTCTAGTATATTTTCTACCACATCGACATCCTCTGATTTCAATTCCAACCTGGGTGGTTGTTCAACAGATGACCTGGCTGGCGGGTTCTCTCTTTTTTCTAAGTGTAATGACTCAAACTCGAGAGCCCTTGGCTACACCCCTTTTCCTTCAAACGCTAACACCCAGTCTGCCAGTTCTTCACCGTTCATATCATCTAGATTCTTCAAACATTTAGTCAAAGGGTCCCCCACAGTCAGGGACGCATCATCTTTTTCCGGGATCATGTTCACAACATCAATAAGAGAGTAGTTGGCGAACTCACTTGGTCGCCTCATAGACTTCTGCACGTTGAAAGTGATTTCTTCTATCATTGAGCCTCATCTTCAGTTCACCAGTCTCACAATCGATAAGAGCTCTGCCTGTGGCCAAGAATGGCCTTCCCAAGATTATGGGAATTTCCTCATCCACTTTACAAATCTAGTATCACATAATCATCAGGGAACACAAAATTCCCCATTTGCACCAATACATCGTCCAGAATGCCTGACGGTCTCTTTACCGTCTTGTCAGCTAGCTGCAATAACATTGAATTTGGTCTGGCTCTACCAATCCCTAGTCTTTTATATATGGCCAGCGGCATCAGATGAATGTGTCCCCCAAGTCACATAGAGCTTTGGCGAAAGCTAAGTTGCAAATAGTACAAGGAATTGTAAAACTCCCTGTCAGACAACTTTTTAGCAATAGGACGCGTCACCACCGCACTACAAGTCTGAGTAAGGGTGACAGTAGCCAGATCTTGGAAGTCAAATTTTTTGGACATAAATTCCTTCATCATTTTAGCATAACCATGAATTTCCTTCAACGCATCAATCAATGGGATATTTACCTATATTTGCTTTTGGTATTTGGCCAGCCTCTGAGGGAATGGAGCTGGCGGTCTCTTTTTCCCAGTGATTTGAGACTTTTCTTTCTCAGCCACCACCTCAACTACCGGCTCCTGGGCTATCTCCACTTCTTTTACAGTCTCACTCTGTGCATTGGGTTCTTCTTCAGTAGGTTGCACTATTACCTTGGTCAAGTTTGTTGAATCATCAAGTTCAATCGGCATGGGTACCAGTGTCTCGGCCTGCCTGCTTTCACGAGCTCTCTCCAGTTCCAAGTCTAAATCCCTGCCATTGCGGAGAGTCACTGCCATTAGCTGCCTTTGGCCCTGGTCTATAGGATTTACCTGAGTATCTGCGGGTAAAGTCCCACGAGGACGATTGTTCACTGCCATGGATATCTGGCCCAACTTTACTTTAATATTTTTAATAATTGCATCATGTACATCTACTCTCTCACTGATTTTGGCATTTTGCCCAATAATCTGCTGCATCATAGCTTCTAACCTAGAGAACCCATCTTCTTTCCTTCCCCCCTGTTGATGTTGAGGAGGGTAGTATGCATGTTATTAATTCTGATGGTTATAACCTTGTGGCCTCTGATATGGTGTTGCATTACCTTGTGGTCTCATGACACCCATATTTCCACTGTTCTTCTGTTGGTGAGGTGGTCTATACGGTTGAACTTGCTGACCCTAGTTCTGCCCCCCTTTGTCTCTAGCTTCCATAATTCGACACATAATTCATATTTTCTGGATAAAGAGGGTGATCACATTCTGCATTCCACTGATATCCAAATGGTTGACTAACACAAGATGTGCATAAGCCTCCATTGGTTGTATCCACGATGTGTACCTTTTGCTTTTGCCCTAATTCCTCCACCTTCTTAGTTAATATGCTCATCCGTGTTATCAAGGTGGCCCCGTTCTCTGCAATAGTATTGGATGGATCGAATGGCACTGAGTGAACTATAGGAATAATGGGTGCATTCCTTGTTGTCCATCCTGAATTCTGTGCCATTTTATCAAGCAGGATCTGACTTTCTCTCCATGTTTTGCTCAAGAATGCTCCACCAGCTAAAGCGTCAACATTTTCCTTAACAGTATCAGCCATACCCATATAAAAATGCTGCCCCAACATCTGCTCTGTAATACCATGATGTGGACAGATAACCAGCATTCCCTTAAATCGTTCCCAT